>RDRW01000152.1:10000-152666 GCA_007896445.1 Puccinia hordei
AGGGGGGGTTGGGGGAAGGGGGGGGGAGGGGGGGAAGGGGGGGGGTTGGTGGGGTGGGGGGGGGGGGAAGGGGGGGGGGTGGGGGGGTTTGGTGAAGGTTGGTTGGGGGGGGGTGGACGGGGTGGTTTTTTTTTTTTTTTTTGTTTTTTTTTTTTGCATTTTCCTTTTTTTCCTTTGGTTTTTCCTTTTTTTCCTTTTTTTTTTTTCCTTTTTTCCTTTTTCCTTTTTTTTCCTTTTTTTCCTTTTTTTTTCCTTTTTTTTTTTTCCTTTTTTTTCCTTTTTCCTTTTTTTCCTTTTTTTTTTTTTTTTTTTTTTTTTTCCTTTTTTTTCCTTTTTTTTCCTTTTTTTTCCTTTTTTTTTCCTTTTTTTTCCTTTTTTTCCTTTTTTTTTTTTTCCTTTTTTTTTTTCCTTTTTTTTTCCTTTTTTTTCCTTTTTTTTTCCTTTTTTTTTCCTTTTTTTTTTCCTTTTTTTTTTTTCCTTTTTTTTATTTTCCTTTTTTTATTTTATTGTTATAAACAAACAGAAGTTAGTGTAGCGCTAAACTCACTAGTGCGCAATGTCTAATCAAATCTGCACTTAAAAAAAAAACCCCCCACAGTTAGCTCACCACACAAGGGTACTCCGCTAACAGTTAGCATAGCTGAGAAGAGTGCTACGCTAACAGTTAGTGTAGCTGAAAAGAGCGCTACACTAACAGTTAGTGTAGCTGAAAGGAGCGCTACGCTAACATGTAGCGTAGCTGAAAAGAGCGCTACGCTAACAGTTAGCGTAGCTGACAAGAGCGCTACGCTAACAGTTAGCGGAGTGTTTGTTCCAGCTAACACCGCTACAAATCAGCTAACAGGTAATTCCTGTAGCGTTAACTTTTTTTTTTTGAAGTCGCTAATGCTACGCTACCGCTATTTTTTTTTTTGACAAAATTTTTGTAGCGTTAGCTGAAAAAAAAAACCGCTAACAGTAACTTTGTGTTAGCGTAGCAACAAAAGCTAAAATTACGCTACGCTACAGCTATTGTTAGCGTAGCGGGCCCACCATTGCTGTAGTGATTCACACCAAGGCTATCAAGGTCTTCCTGGATCTTTGGACAGCTGGCGTTAACATGTGCGAATCGTAGATAATTGTCAAGGTGGATTTGGTCATCTGAGAGCGCTGGTGAGGAAGGGGGATGAGGGGCTTGAGTCATGGGGTTTGGAAGCCCAGGAAAAGTATGTACCAGTGATCCACCTTGAAGAGGCATCTGAACCGGCGATGGATAGACAATCTGCGGCGGCTGGTTTGGTGCAGCTGAGGAAGATTGATGGGGCACCCTGTATGCCATCATCTGACCCATCATCGGGTTCCATGCAACACAGACCTTTTCTGCAGGCGGAATTGGTGTTGTAGCATCTAGGGACTCGGGTTGGGGTTGGACCGTAGAAGACGAGTTATCGGAAGGAGGCTTTTCCCAATCGAAACCAGGAACATTTGGAGGATTATAGACGTCAACAGAGCCCTGCTTCATCTGTAGGAATGAAGGAGAGAATGCTCAGAATATTAATCTTCCTATTGATACTGTAAGGCCGATGTACTCAGCCTTGGCCCAGACAGTCAGGCAATCGACGTTCAGTAAAGAACCTAGATTTTTTATTGCTTAGAAACAAAGACCAGATAACTAAAGAGAACAAGATTAGATGAGAACAGTATGAGAGAGAGATGAAAGTTTTAAGAGGCATACCCGATGGTGATAATGATGATAAAGAACAACTACTGGACTAGATAGGAAAAGGACAGGACAATCAAAATTAAGACTGATAAGGAAATGGATTAGTTGATGATTGGCCACTCGAGGAAGGAGATCATTGATGTTGAGAGATGTTGATTCATTTCTCACCAAGTTGCAATACGAGTTGAGATGTTTTGAGAGGAAGTAGGCCGATTGATTGACCACAGTTGATTGAGAAGTAGGTCAAAGATTGGCCGCTGAGTTTGATGTGGGAAAAGAAGAGAATAGAGGAGAAGGAAATGTTGAAGGAAGATGGGGAGAAGATTGAGGAGAGGAAGAGATTTGAGGGGAAGAGTGGATGGCAAAAAAGCAGTACAGAAAAATTTGGGTTTGTCAGTGATACATTCCTGATTTGGTATCTGTTGAAACTCAATGTCCCACACGTGACATGTACAATGAACTCTATTGACTGTGGCACATCTCTTTAAGTAAAACCTCTCAATTACTCCTGTTCAACCTGGACTGCTTCAACAGAGTGAGATGTTTTGAGTGAAAAAGGATGAGCTCAATGAGATGGAAAAGGATGAGCAAGATTTGAATGTAAGTGATGAGTTCTGAAATGCTCCGCGCACCAGCGCACTGACATTAGTCATCAACAAGTTTCAACACCCCCCCACAACTTGATGGGAAATTAAGTAGGAAACATTTTTCTTTGAGGCAATTAAGTGAGTCGGAATTACTAGCTTTGGTGAGAGTGTTGGCTATCATGTATTCAGAGGGTATCAGAGTAACTGCTATCTTGTCTTTTTTCTTGAGGTCAAAAAGCCATTTCATCTTGATGTCGAGACGCTTTGTTTTTGAATTTGAACCAAAGTGATCTATTTTTTCAACCAGACCTTGATTATCTACGTGAAAATTTGAGGGATTTAGCACTTTGTCCCATATTTCCTTGGCTAGAAAATTTATCCACTGGTTTTCTTGAACTCCATCGGATAGTGCGTTCAGTTTGGCTTCAGTCAATGATAGAGTGATGTTTTTCTGTTTTCTGCTGTTCCATGCTACCGGACAGGATTTCCAGAAACAGATGGAGCCGCTTCTAGATATTCTAGTTTCAAGATCATCCGCCCAAGTGGCGTCAGTGTAATGTTGAATGGACCTTGAGATATCTGATTGGTTTGGTCTAAGGGTGAGTCTCAGGTGACGAGTACCACTGATGTATTGCCATACGTGAAGGACTTCCTTCCAGTGATTAATTCCCGGATTGTTGTTGAAGCTGGATAAAATCAATACAGCCGGGGCTAAATCAGGGAAAGTTTGACATGATAAGTAGTTTAGAATGCCAGTGTAGGTACGGTAGTTGATGTTCAGTTTTTTGAATTGTTGTTTCTCTTCATCCGTGGCTGATTTTAGTTGAACCCCAACTGACAGTGGCGTGTTCACTGTTCAACAATTTTCTAGCCCCAGAAGTGACAGACCTTTGTTGATGAGTTTCTCTTGAGAAAGACTGATTGATTCTTCTAGCAATTCAATGTCCATGCCGAGTAGGGTATCTGGATTGTCTGCGCTTGAGTTCGGGAATCTTTGAAGGAAAAGAGATTCGAAAACGTCCACATTGCCCACCACAATGAGGTCATCTACGTGAAAAAAATGTACGAGTGCTTATCTTGATGTATAAATAGGCAAGGATTGGATGTTGATTGATGAAAATTAATGTCTTTGAACCACTTTTTTAGCGTGTTGTACCAATTGGCTGGAGCTTGCTTCAGACCATAGAGGGATTTCTTTAAGCGAAGACAGGGGGCTGGTTGATTGGAGCCTTTGGGTGTTTTAATATAAAGTTCTTCCTTAAGAGGCGCATACAGAAATGCACTTTTGAAATCAAATTGTCTGATTGGAAGCTGCTTGTCTACAGCGTACATCAGAATCATGAGTAGAGTAGTGAACTTTCCGGTAGGAGCAAAGGTGTTGCCAAAATCTAGACCTTCAACTTGAGTAAAACCTTGAATGCATAGTCTTTCCTTCTTTCTTTCATTAGCTGAGAGTGTAGCTGGTTTAGTTTTGAAGATCCACAGTGTATGTAGAAATGATTCCGGCGTATTGTACATGTCTTCCCATATTTGATGATGTTCTATGTTATTCAATTCTTCATCCGCCGCCTTCATCCAGTCTTCTTTTTCGCTTGAGTTCATGGCCTTCTTAAAAGACTTTGGATAGGTAGTAAGATAGGTGTATTTGACTGGTCTGACGTGAGAGGTACATTCTCAAAGGCTTCTCGACGGTTGAGGAATGAGACTAGTTTCAACTTCTTTGTCGCTGCCACCGGATATTATTTCATGATCAATAGTTTCTTCCTCTTTTTTTTTTTAGTTCAGGCTCATCGATTCTTGAGTTTTCTTCATTTTCATCCTCTATATTTACATCCCAGTCAGTTGTTTTTCTCTCAATTGGAGTGTACTCAAGGAATTTGACGTTCTTTGTTTCAACAATTTTTCCACAGTCGGATAGAATTTGATAAGATCGTAGTTCATCTTTGTATCCTACAAGAAAACCCATTTCCCCCTTTGGTTTAAGCTTGGAAAAGGATCTAACAGGCTGTATCAAGTAAGATACCTGATTCCCTATAGGATTGAAATAGCTAAGTGGAAGCATTCGATTTTTGAAAAGTTTGAATGGCAATTTTTTTGAGCGATGTGCAGGAATTTGATTCAAGGTAAGTGAGCTAGCCTTCACTATTTCATTCCAGTATCTGTTGTCAATTCCTGAGTCCTGAAGAATAGATCTCATGGATTCTAGGATGGTTCTGTTGAATCTTTCGGCCAGCCCGTTTTGCTGTGGAGTGTAGGGATTGGAGGTACATTGTTTGATTGGATGATCCTTGCAGTATTCTTCAAGACAGGAATTGAGAAATTCAGTCCCACGGTCGGAATGAAAGACGGAGGGATAATATCCGAATTGTTTAGCCTCCACATCAACAAGATACGCTAAAGATTCAGGAACGTCACTCTTGAGCTTTAAAGGAATCGCTGCGCAGAATCGAGTACAGCTGTCCACTATGGTCAGAGTGTATTGATGGCCTTCCTTTGATGTTGGCCAAATCGGACCAATCAAGTCCATGTGAAGTTCTTCAAACGGACGGGATGCCGCTGCATCAGTACTTTTTAAGGAGGCTTTTGTGATCTTCGATACTGCACATGTTTCACAGGAGTTGCTTATTTTTAAAGGAATTCCTAATCTTTTTTGTATTCGATGATAGCTGACATGTCCCAGAGCCTTGTGTAAGAACTCAGCTGAAGAAAGGTGACTCTGATGCTTGATGTTTTCAAATTCAAGACTTGGAAGATTGCTGGTATAGAAACAAGACATTTTTATTTCATTGTTCTTATAGATTTCAAAGTGATTTTTCTTAAATTTGATAACACAGTCTTCTGGAGCTAGACATAAAACTGAGAGAAGATTGAAAACAATGTTGGGAATGCATAGTACTTGGGTTAACATCAAATCTCCGTGTTTGTTTTTTAGTCTAACAGAGCCAACTCCCTTAATCTTGAGATTGTCTTGACCCGAGCTTTTTTGCACTGATCCTAATTCTTTGTATTCTAGCATGAGGAACAAATGAGGATTTGAGATTATGTGAGCCATTGCTCATGAATCTAGAATGAATGTGTACGCAGATGGAGATAGGGAAGAGAGGAAGCTACTGACAGTCAATTCTGTCTTGATATTGGCTCCACGTTGAAATTGAGCTGGTCGTAATTCGGGATGAAGCATCCAGCAGTTTTCCTCCGAATGATTGGCCAGAGTGTTGTGTGCAGCGGGTGAGTTATGAGTTTTGCGTCTGCACTTTGTCAACTTATTGGTGTATAGGGTAATTGGATCTGATTTAGTTCCACTGCCACTAGCTCGTATTTCCATATTGTCCGCATGTAGTGTGAGATGGTCAATAACCGAGTCAAGAGAGACATCTTTTCCTCCGTGAGTAATCGCATTGGAAATATTGTTCATGCTGACTGGAAATTTTTGCATGACAAGGTGACCAACAGCATCGGTTGGAAGATCCCAGCCAACTTCAATTGTTTGAGCTTCAAACATCTTCATGTTTGTGATAAAACCTGGGATTTCCTCAAGTGTGAATTGAGCCAAACAGAATGAGTTGAATACCCAAGCTTTGTTGGACGATTTGGTAGAAGCAAAGAAATTAGTGATTGATGTCCAGATAAGACAAGTGTTATCTTCATTTGACGAATTGATGATGTTTGCTTGAACAGAAGAGCTGATTTTGGCCACGAAAATTGATTTAAAAAGTTTGTTATTGGCATCAGTAAGTTGTCCTTCGCTGGAAGTGACCAAGTCTTTCAGGTCGATTATATCGAGTAAGTTCACAACTCAACGCTTCCAGTTGGTATAATTGTCCATAGATAGGAGAGGGATCGCTTCGAGTGAAGATTTGATCACCGCGTCCTTAAGTTTGTCCATAGTAGTTTTATTCAAAGATGGTTTCTGGTCTTGTTTAGGCTGAATGGATGATAATTCTTCTTCAGATTTGGGCATGCAGATAATGATCTGGTTAACGTGTTTTGACTGTTAATTGTAAAGAACCTAGATTTTTTATTGCTTAGAAACAAAGACCAGATAACTAAAGAGAACAAGATTAGATGAGAACAGTATGAGAGAGAGATGAGAGTTTTAAGAGGCATACCCAATGGTGATAATGATGATAAGGAACAACTACTGGACTAGATAGGAAAAGGACAGGAAAATAGAAATTAAGACTGATAAGGAAATGGATTAGTTGATGATTGGCCACTTGAGGAAGGAGATCATTGACATTGAGAGATGTTGATTCATTTCTCACCAAGTTGCAATACGAGTCAAGATGTTTTGAGAGGAAGTAGGCCAATTGATTGACCACGGTTGATTGAGAAGTAGGTCAAAGATTGGCCGCTGAGTTTGACGTGGAAAAGAAGAGAATAGAGGAGAAGGAATTGTTGAAGGAAGGTGGGGAGAAGATTGAGGAGAGGAAGAGATTTGAGGGGAAGAGTGAGATGTGTCGAGTGGAAAAGGATGAGCTTGATGAGATGGAAAAGGATGAGCAAGATTTGAATTTAAGTGATGAGTTCTGAAATGCTCCGCGCACCAGTGCACTGACATTAGTCATTGACAAGTTTCAACATTCAGCATCATGTATTGTTTGGGGTTCTTGGGGTTAACATAGACATTAACCTCATGGAAACCAGTAATTTTTCCATTAGGGGGGTGTGTTGCCTTGATCATTGCAATGATATAGAACATGTTTGATGAGTGGGAAGCACCAACGGAGGGCTCCCAATCATTGGTACATTTGTTCCTCTTGCTTTGAGAAGCCTCTAGCTTCTCTTTAGCAGCCTCTCTCTGGTATAATAGAAATATTGTTAGCACAATGAAAAGAATGAGAGGAAAGTAAGGAACTTGCCTCAGCGATTGTTTTTGGATTGATCTCCTTAATCAAGATGTTGAATTTATAGGCCAATGGATTGTTTGACTCCTTGATGAATTCAGAGAAGCGCTGCTCAGTGTTGATATTGGCCCGGTTGGAAGATTGGAACACGCCACTGTGCGGAATGGTGGCATTCCACACCACCTGCCTTTCTGCATCGTGCATTTCAGCATGATTGGCAAACACAACTGCATCTAGACTTTGTATTGCGCTGTAAGCCGCTTGCTTGAAGGTGGAGAGGTTATCACGACTGAGATCCCAGAAGAAACACAAATCGCCCCGATGTGGTTGTATTTCATCTTCCAAGAACTGGGTGGGACCTTCCGTTTGTGCGACCCAAAGGTTGTTGTTTGCTCTTCATTGACGGGTATGTACAAGGCGTATTCCAACCAAATTTGGGTTTTGCCATCCTTGTTAAGAACTCGTTGTTTGGTTTTCTTGTTTTTCTTAATATTAGTTGGTTTCTTTGGTTGGGAAGGAGTCGTAATAGGTGTGGAACCATGCCTTGATATTCCAGAGGGGCTTGCAGGCAGTGAAGGCAGAGCCTTGAGGGATGATTGAACTGGAGTTGGAAAAGCAGTAGCAGCCGAGCTGATAAAAGAACGCTGTTGAACGGGGCTGTTGTCCAAAAGCATGTCTTCTTCATCAACGTATCCTGAGTCCATTTTGTATCTGCCACCTAAACCTTCTGTGCCTTGTTAAATGGTGATTTCTTCCTGGAGTGCATTCTCCAGCCAGTCGTAAGTCACATTTTGATAATAGTAGTCTGGAATTCAATGTTAAAATCAATCAAAACAGTTGAAAACCCGAGAAAGCACAGGAATTAAATGTAAACAAAGCTTACCTTCTGCCATGTTTGTCGGGGTATTTTTGCTCGAGTTGATTTGGTCCCAGCAATATGATTGATCAACAAATATATAAGGCCCTGTTTGGCAGCAGTGATGTTATGTGATAACCACCGCTTCTGTATAACCGGGCCTCACCAAAGCCCATATTGTATCACTTGCGTGTTTGGCAGATTTGGAAAGTTATGAGGGTCATCACGACTTTCCTCATCACTCCTCATCATCCCAGCCATTTCCCATATAGTACCTGTCAGCTTGCTACTATGTCAGAGACAACCTGAACAAAAATATATAAAAATATAATAATGAAAGAGACATTATTACAAACCAACAATGAAAGAGACATTATTACAAAGCAACAATAAGAGAGACATTGTTACTCTTTACGCCATAAAAAGAGAAAAATACATATAAAAAACATATAAATAATAAAATATTATTTAATATTCTGATTCGACATGTAAAATAACATAGGATACCTCAGCCAAAGTACCCCTGTAACTTTACTCCTTCTAGTAGTAAATCCACCTTAAACTACTATAATAATAAGTATAAACATGAATAGTAGAATATACAACCTGTATGAAGAACAGAATAATCATCATACAACAGTAAAGCTATAGTACAACTCAAAAGAAACATATGCAAACATCCCTACATACATAATTTGACATTTGTGGCCCAATTGGGATGACATATTACCAATGGTGATCATGACAGATGTTCTACATGGTTACCACTTCAGTTGGACACTCTGAAGCGCACACTTGAACCATATTACATGACAGTAACTGTGGTAATACTCCCATGTCAACCATTGACATCATTGCCAATCTGTCATGGCTCATCCTTAGTAGTTACTACTAAGAATCATGACACAAGACAGCCCTCTCTAGCTCTCCTGTTTCGCCACCAAGGCTTCAAAGAAGATATTTAAGAGGCTCTTCTTTCCCCTTGCTTTAATCCCCATCATCTTTTATACATACAACATACATACATAGCATTCCACCAGTCATAGTAACCAGTGTCCTGCCCTGTAAGTCTGTCTATTATAGACCTGATCATTCAGCCCTCTTTCTTCACCAACTGCCAGTCTTTAGCACATCAATCCAACCGCCTCTGCCTGTCCAGTAACCCATAGAAGTGCCCCTTCCTTCCAGAAAAGACCATAACAGTAAGTCCTTTCTTTCAGGAGTTGTGGCCCTTCTAGCCATCTTTACTGGGATCAAAACAACCCCTGCTTGCAGGCCCCAGTTGTAACAGGTCACCAATTTCCTCTGCTTTTGCAAGAAAACCTGTGGAGGGAACTAAACCACCCCTGCTTGCAGGCCCCTCCTTAAAAATATATATCCTTATATTTTTTATATCTCATATCACCACCATATTACCACCCTTTTCTATCTTTGCACCCTGTGTAGCTAGAAGGATCTTAGTCCTTGGCATCACAGAGCGTGACAGTACCCCTGGGGGTGTATATGGAGTCATATTGGCACCCTTACCCAACACACCTCCCACTAAGGCTGTACCCCGTATGGCACCACCTGGGTGGATCACCCAGGTGGTCCCCCCCGGGTGGAGGTGGTTGGGATGGCTTCTTGATACCACCCGTGCCACCCGGGTGGTTATGACTCATGAAGTTATGGTGTATGCGGTACGGAGTCACGTTAGACTCAATTTTTTTTTAATTCAAGTCATCATTATTCATTCTGATTCAACTGATATATAGAGTATTTACAATATGATAGTATTTAGATCAATCCTCAGACAGTTTTTTTTTTCTTATTTGTTTTTTACGAGTTTTTTTTTTTTCTTATTTCTTTTTTTACAAGTTAGTAATAAAAAGAGAAAATGAAAATTTAAACAAAGTTTTTCTTATTTTATGATTTAGTAATAAATAAGAAGATAAAATGTAAATGAATCAATGAGCAATGAGATTTTCATGTCTCTGCCACTCCTTAAGACACAGAAGCTCCTCAACGCTCTTTGGCTTGAGTGATGAGCGCTGCCAAGAGAGAATGCGGCGACCCTTGGAAAATACTTGTTCTGATGCTGCACTTGTGGCTGGAATACTAAGAAAATACTGGGCCATGTTGGATAGGATGGGGAAATTCTTGCTTCTGTTTGCCCAAAATTGGAGGGTCTCTGAGCCCTCGTGTTCAAGATCTTCTTTCAAGTAACGGCTAATTTCCAATTGAACCTGGGGCAGCTCGTCCGGATCCTCAGGAGATTCATACAGTTCAGATGAGAAAAGAGATTGCTTTGGTGTATTTGGTGAAGATTGTATTGTGTTTATCGGTTGAGTTGGAGGCTGAACTAGAATATTGCTGTCTTGATACTTCTGCTCAAAGCCACTGGCAATTGTGTGAAACGTTTTCATGATGTGATTGACTGATGAGTTGTAATATTCAATAATAAAAGCCTCATTCTTCTTCCAGAATGAGGTTTTAAACAAGGGATCAAGTATCATTGCACAGATGTATGCCGGCTTCTCTAGTGCATCAACAAGGTATTGTTCAAGTTTGTTGATGATCAAGAGTGCAGGCTGGATGAGTTGAGCTTGATCGTCAAGTCCTCGTTGAATGTGTTTCAGATGCTTGAGAAGGACAATGTAGACGGGGAGTGCTTTATTCAAATTTGGAAACTTGGATCCGCAGATGATCTCAGTCGCATCGCTGAGAGGAGAGAGTAATTTCATGATGTTGGCGGCTTGAGTCCACTTGGCTGGAGATAAATCAAACTTGGCGACTTCAGGAATGTTGCGGCAGAAATGAGCACATGAGGGTTGAAGATCTATTGCCCGCTGTAACATGTGGAATGTTGAGTTCCATTGGGTTGAGACATTGATTTCAAGGCATGTGAATTTGGAGCCAGTATCACGAAGATTTGGCTGTGCGAATTCAACAATCTTTTGGAATCGTTCTTGGCGTTGGGGATTCTGACGAACATAGCAGCAGAGGCTGTGAATACGGCTCATTATTGTCTTCAAGTTGAGGCCAATACCGTCTGGTTCGGAGGTGAGATTGGAGATTAACATGGCAGGATTGGGTGCAATGTTTCCTTCAGCTTCATCATTAGCCATCGAGATTTCTGTGCCAACGTCCTCATTGACAGTTCCTAGCACAGCAAGACCAGCTTTTGCTCCAAGATTAATAACGTGCGCCATACAGCCCAATAGGTTTGTTCAAGGATTGAAATCCGGGATTAATCTTTCAAGTTCGCAAGCCATCTTGCCGTTTGTTGACACATTATTGGCTGTAATCGTCTTCAACTTTGCTAAACAATCAAAGTCTTCCAAGACACCATGAAAGATTTTGGCAAAGTTTCTTCCAGTGTGTTGTCCTAAAAAATAAATACAAAAAATCAATTTTATTGAAGCTCCAGCGGGAAAGAACATAAAAAAAAGGGATCCCTACCTTAGAAAATAAAGAATGGATTCTCATGATGAAGTGATGCAAATGAAAATTAATTCAAAGCTTTTGGGAAAAAAAAATATCATGGTAGTAATTTCTTGGTCAACAGCACAAAATGAGATAACTTAAAGATCTGTTTCAATAGGAGGTTCATGATATAATTTTACAGTATTTTAGGTCCAGTGTACCTAAGGCAGTGCCACAATAATTCCTGATATTTGACCTTCAGACAGTTAGGCTCACAAGAGGGAACCATCCTTAAGTAGATCTAGATTTTGAGAAAAAAGAGTTTAAGGGTCAGACTTGATGATTTCATTTCTTCTAAAAATCAGTTGTGAGGTTCAGTAGTCAAGTAAAATAATGGTCAAGATTTGGCTGAGCTGAACAGACAGAAATAAGAATATGATAATTACTAAATGACATATGGGATTGATTTTGTAACATAACAATGGAGCAATATGACATTATAACTTTACAATGAAAGAGAAGTGAGCATGACCAATTAGTAATTTAATACATCAATCATGTATTGATAGAATCTATGAGGGAAAAGATAAGGAGAGAGTGTACTCTCTAAAATAAGATGAGAGAAGATTGAGGAGGATGGGAGTAGAAGTGAAGGCTGGAGTTCCAACAGTAACTGGATGAGATGAGAGTATCCCAGTTGAACTGGGATGTGATCAAAAAAGTTAAACTAGGCTAATTTGAACTGATGAAATATAAATTCTAAGTGGGATATCTTGTATTTCTATTCCAATTTTTGAGTTCAACCAAGGTTAAATTGGTTGAGTGAATCCTGGGATACTCTCCCAACCCTGGTAGTTAGGCCTTTGTTAGGAAAATTTTAAAACTTTGGCTACCTATAAATAATAGGGTATTTCTGAGAAGACTTAAACAGCTTCTGAATTCTGAATTATCAAATTGTTGATAAACACCTTAAAGGGTGTTGTAAAGATTTGTACAGTTTTATTGTGTTCTTTTATAGCATCTCCAATCAGAAGGACCATTTGAGATTCTCTTACATTCATCCATCTCAACCACCTCCACATTGCCTGTTCCACCCTGAGTCAGTACCATAAGCAAAAATTTAGAGCTCCAAAAGTTTATCTTGGCATTCAAGATTGGCTAAATGGGATATCAAAAGTTGTGGTACACTGTGAAGTGCGTGTAACTGAGTTGTGTTGTGACGCTTGGGGTGGGGTTAGAGGGGATGATTGAAGGAGATTGGTTCTGATTGGTTGGGAAAAGATCCCAATCCAGTGATATACAAATATTTTTAAAAATTTCAGCTCCCTGCTAAAGTGCTCCGGCCCCCCGGATTGTGAAGAACTTGAGAGTGAGCGCAGTTTATAATTTTTAGTTGGTCGATCCGAACCCTGGAAAACTGAAGTCGAGCGCTGGAGATCATTGATAAGTTGGAATTAAATTAAATGTTTATTTATTTAAATGCATAATAATTTCCTCCATCCACTAAACACGTCAGAGTAGATATAAATTCATAAGACATGTACGTACAACACCTGTCCACCCGTTCATTTCAAAAACTTATTATTATTTTGGTAAATACTTCATAGATGAAAGTCTACCATGCAGCCATCAACCAACTCACCAACGCGTGCTCTCAACGGATTTGAGTCTCACCGAGCCAAACTTAAAAGACTCCGTCGACAGGCCATCGACTCTTCCGGAATCAATAAACCAGCACAGAAGGAACAGCAGGCTCAGGCGGAAGGCCCAACAACTCTTAGTCCAACCTCTGCCAAACCCCATGAGCAGATAATGGTCAACAGCCATTCACCAGAACTCACTATCTCCTCAAACCAGCTGGTCAGTACTTAATAAGTATAACATCCTCCTTCCCACCTCCATGAGCAAATACAACATCCTCACCGACTGTCTTCTTCCTAATGGATCTACTTGTACCAGTCTCAGAGCCAACGAATTCGGGATGATCGAGCTCGATTTCTTCATCGTTCCAGTTCTCGGGACAGTCATGGTGATCGTTTTGAAATAGTTGAGTACTCTTCTATCAAACTATGTATGTCGCATGTATGTGTGCAATGTGCACGCAGTGTGAGACAGAAAGACTACACAGGGGTTTTGTGCAAATACATCTTCTATGTAGTCTTTATGTCTTAACACTGTATGTACATATATCTTTCTGTCTATCAAACTTGTAGTTACTGACCTTCAGAAGTTCTTGGCTGTTATTCTTAGACTTCTCCAACAAGCTCGATGAGATTGGACCATTTGGACCTTTCAAACAATGCCCATCCTGCTGGACAAGTCTCCACTTGCACCTCACCATCAACTCTCGACCAGCTGGAAACATCAGCGCAGGATCCTAAGAAGAATCAAAACAACCTTGATAGTCTTCCGGTATCCGCCTATCGATTCCCACCAAGCTCAGTCCCCCCTGCCGAGCTTGCCGCAATCGATTCGCCTGCTAAATCAGCCTCCAACCTTGGCTTAAGCCTCCTCAACCCCTCTCAAACTCACGACTGTTTCCGATTGGATCTTCAGTCTGACACCAGTAGACTCGCCGACACTATTATCCCAGGAGCATCCAAGAAAATTGATCCGCAAGCTTATTCTACATCTGACGAAGCTACTGAAGATGACACTTCGTCCGAACCCACCAAGCCCCATGTCCCACTACCACTCAAAATCTTCGTGCCTTCTTACCGTCGCTCGATCTCCACTCCATTCACAAGCACCGGTCTTGCTTCACTTGAGTTTCCAGCTCGTTTGGGCTCGATTACTGAGGATGGCACCGTGCCACCGTCTGCTCAACCAGACACATCACCCAACTGCATGAATCCGCTCCAAACCCCGATGCCCTACGGTGGGGCTGATGACTCCCGTGAATCTTCGACTATGAAGTTTCCTATTGATACGAGTCCTTCCACTCAGTTTGCAGAACGAGACAGCCCTACTCCACCCTATCCTCCTGATCAATCCACCATTATCACCACTGCTTCAAGTCTACTCAATCAGAAGTATAGGAATTGGTCCGGTCACTTTTATGTCTGGGTCTATGACACACTCTCAAGCCCTCCTGCCAGCATAGCCCAGTCTAACTCAAGCTCTTCTGTCACTTCTATCCTATCGAACAACCGCATTGGCGGTATCTCTAGGCACCTTTTCCATCACGTGAGGCCAGGGGCCGAGGCAAAACCTACAAAGTCGTCGACCGTAAAGAAAGAAAGGCGAGGAGTGAAATTAGGTCTGATCAGTGGCTTGACCAAACAGAGAGACACAGTTTCATGCCCTCAGTTAGAATCACCTGCGCTGGCTAACTCCGGCAACTCAAAGTCGAATCTAGATCCGTATAATCTATCTGAACAGTTAGATGCACGTGCTGATCAAAGCGCAACTGATTCGACTGAAATGCTCAAGTCGAGCCAAAGTCGGCTTCCCTATGGCTCCAAAACTGCCGATCAACAAACCAAACCGAAAAAAAATCATTTCAGCAGCGATTCTAGGATCGGCAGGAAGAAAGTTACACCCGAACCTAGTGGTGGGGCTAGCACTAATGAGTCGATTACCAGTCAATTGGCCTTGGGACCAGGCGCTGCAATGAATTCGCAAGGTGTCGGCTCCGGTCAATGGAAATTGGTTCAAGGGGTGATCACAGAAGATGGTCATTTTACACTATACTCTGGGGTAAGTATGACTCCCAGGAACTTTTGTCAATGCAATAATGCTCCTCTTTCTCCCCAAGTCAAACAGTTTGTCGGAATCAAACCTGATCAAAATCACTTCTACTCCCACTTTATCCCTTATCCATCCGTCCGCCAAAAATACGTTGTTTTCTAGAACGATGTGATCTTGTACCGGGTATATTTGCCTTCTTATCGACGAACGGATGTTCGGATGGTTCATCAATCGATTTTTGGCCGTCCTCACTGTGGCGTCATTACTCGTAGGGCAGGAAGCCCCTCCCAATCTACCGCGCGAATTTCTGCCTTAGCAGTTAACTCAACTAGCTCTCTTGCCTTGCACGCATCTCCGACCCTTCAATCTTCTACCAATGGCTCTATGCCCTCCACCCCAAGCTATTTTGGCACATTTGCGAATTCCTATCAATCGGCCACATCTTCATCCTCACCTCTTACTGCCAACATGAAAGACCCTTCAAAGGCTTCTGGCCGCACTCCCGTCAATCCTGCTTATCAACAGGGCGAGTCCTCAAGCGGCACCCCCGAACTCTCAATTTATATCTGCATGCCAAATTCCGTTTTACTCGAGTCTTGGTTGGTCATCTGTAAATGCTTCTGTAGGCCTGATGACTTTAGACATCTTTACCCGCGTTCAAATAAGAAAGGCCAGGTCGCTAGCCCCCAAGCCACACGGCCAAGGGCTCTGAGCGTGACACAACCGGGCTCCCAAACCACTTGCCAGCCGTCACCATCGCCTGTCCTTCCTAACACGAGAGATACTGGATTAAACAAAAGTAATTCAACCAAACAGGGATTACCTGAACGAGTTCGGATTTGGAGAGGGGTCGAGATCCAACTATTGGAAGGGAGAAAACTGGGCGAACCTAGACAAATAACTGTGAATAATATGATTAATGATTCTTCTGGAGGAGCCGGAATCGTTAACGGGACCAGATTCATGATAAAAGATGAAAGAAGGAATTCGACGGGAGGATTTTTACCCACCGGCAGCCAAGCTTCATTGCTATCGATCAACAAAGAAGCATTATTCAACAAGTCGTCAAATGTTGGAAAACATCAAACTTCTCAGCAATTTATTATCACAGATCCAGGAAATCAGAATGAGCTTCAAATCGGAAAGCAGACATCGTCATCCCGTCACGATACTAAAAATCTCGATGAATCGGATAGTTCCACCACCGGTTTTTCGAGCTCAATCACGTCTAGTTTAACTCATAACAATCAACCCAGTGGTTTGGCTAATCGTCAAAGTATCCCAACCGCGTCTACAGCAAACTTCGAGGACAAGCCCGGTTCATCATCATCGATCACTGCGCCTATATTAATTCCTGGCTCTTCAAACCATAGCTCTAAGACCAACTCGATATCAATTAATAGCTTTAATGATAACTTTTATTTTGTTGAGTTTGACTGGGACAGAGAAATCATTGGCAGGTCGACTATCAAACGAAATTCCAACCCATTCTGGAGCGAAGGATTTAAATTTTCGTGAGTACCATCATCAGTGCTTACAGCCCTCCTGAGCAAATCGTAGCCATTTCGTTTTCTCCGACCACAAAAAGTTCAAAGGCTTATCCTCATTTTTTGTTGTCTTGATATGATTTGAAAGGGAAATCGGCTCGTTCAAAACGCCACTAATTTTAAACGTTTACCAAATCAAGAAGAAGTTTAATCACCCCCAATCCAAGTCCTCACATAATCACTCGACTGCCGGTCATCCCGCTTTCAACTCCAACTCTTCATCAGCCTCGCCCTCTAAAATCACCTTAATTGGCCAAAGTTATTTGGACTTGAAAACATTCGAAAAGAATCTCCAGTTGCCTCTCTGGCTACCTATATATTGTAAAAGTAATAGCACCCTCAATGAAGTTGATGGTGACGAAAACTCCAGCAATACCGACGGTCGAGATAATCTTTACAAAGTGGTTGAGATTATGGGTGAAATTAACTTGTCCATAACCGTCATTGAGCAGGTCGTCTTGGCTGAACCCGAATATGTGAAGATGATGAGTGTTAGTCTTTTGCTTTTCAACCAGTTTTTTTTCTCATGTATCTTTTGAAAACTGATTTGGATTATCTGGATATAAAAATAAATAAATAAAGTATTTAAACAATGATGACGATATTGAGCTACCGTTTAACCTGGCTAATATGGCCGTAGGAGAATTAGACAGGCTGTCGGAACTATTGATCAGGATTTATGAAGCCAACAATCGGTTATTCATGAGATTTTCACAACTTGCAGCAATTGAAATTAATGGCGATGTATCAACAGCAAGTATTTTATTCAGAGCCAATACACTTTTAACTAAGATGCTAGAAGCCTACATGAGGATCGTTGGAAGCTCGTTTCTAGAATCAAGCATTGGAGCGGTGATTCGGCGGATTTGTATCGCGAAAGCCGAACTGGAAATCGATCCTGCCAAGCTAAAACATTCACTCTCTTCTAATCAGAAGGAGAAAATCGTGAATGAGAACGCTAAAGAGTTGAAGAAGATTTCGAACGAAATTTGGCAATCGATGTACATCAACCGATCTAAATGTCCCAATCGATTGAGGAAAATCTTTGTCAAAATTCAAGAATTGGTTGGTGATGCCTATGATGATCAAGATATGAGATTGACGTCTATTTCAGCCTTTGTGTTTCTAAGGTTCTTTGTGCCTGCCATTCTCAACCCAAGATTGTTCAACCTGATTCAGTTCCAGCCCGATAGTAAATCTCAAAGAACCCTGACCTTGGTTGCCAAAACGTTGCAAGGTTTAGGGAATCTGACTCTGTTTGGAATCAAGGAACCCTGGATGAGCGTGATGAATGAATTTATTACTACCCAGTTGGATTCGTTTCGAGATTACATTTCATTCCTTGCGAGTGAATCCGATTCAACCAAACCGGAGTGGACTTCGAAGGAGTATGAGGGCTATGGATTACCGTATGCGCTTCGGGCTTCATTGCCTGCTTCATCTCGTGATGGAATTCCCACCTTGCCTCACCTACTGGATCCCGTTCGAGATTGTTCACTACTGGCTAGTTTGATAACGATCATTAAACAGAAAGCATCAGTCTTGGATTCTTCGAGACATCACTCCTCCGTTCTACCGCCCAAGACGACCAGAATGACCGGACCGCTTGGTCCTCGTCCTCGTCGTTGCACCGAAGCTTCCGAACTTCGCAAACGAGTATCTGGAAATTCTGATGATGGCAACAGTACGACCGAATTTTTAAAAATCTGCGGTGACTTGTATGCTAAATCTGAGAGGCGGTATTTGAAAATCATTCAGTCTGAATTGAAAGATCCAAATGCTTCCAAAAAAGCCTCACCGACCACAACGACTACCACAGCCATAACTGCGGCTACCGCGACAGCGACTGCCGATAACTGTACTACCTCAAGGACAGCATCTCCCATTTTGCCCGCAGCCTTCGCGTTTACCCAAGACTTTTTATCTCAAAATAAGATTAATTCAAGAAAATGGGCTTTCAATAATGACCGGAATGTGCAACCTTCTCCCCCCACTCCAACTTCTCTATCGAGGTCACCGTCAACCAGCTTAGCTTCATCGACTACTACCCGTTGGAAGCGATCTCATACTATCACTGCTGAGCAAGGTAGTAGCACCGGCTCGAATCCCGATCATTTACCAAGTCCTCTCTGTTCTCCTGGTAAGCCCTCTTTGCTTGGTTTCCTTGGCATGGGCACACGATCAGTAATCAATCCAAATCATCCGTCCTGAATCTCGACTACAGACATCTCCAGTAAATCACCAACACTACCCTCACGCACAATATTACAAAAAACCTCTAGCCTCGTAAGTCAACTGCCAAGGTTCAAAACCCATGTCGACCCGGATCCTGTCAATCCGCATGCTCTTCCTCAACTCCAGTCCTCCATCCTCGGACCCTTGCCCAATCATACAAATCTGCATGTTGATGATAGTGACAACCAACCTACACGATAGGCATGAGCTCATGTGATCGTCATACATCCCAACAAACAATCAATCTTTTCAAAAGTTGAAATCCGGAGAGAAGGGGGTGGGAACGGTAGTAGGATTGTGGGTCTCACTGGCCTAGTAGAAGGATCTCAAAGAACCGGATTTGCTCAAGGATGCTTACATCAATAGACATTAGCTTACATAATCCCATCCAATGGGACACTCGAGTCTTTCGGTCTATTGGTATCAGACAGGTCTCGGTATTTACTAGCTCTAGTCCTTTTGAGGCGGTTAGTAGTCTTTCCTTGATATCTCATAACGCAGTACGACTCATAAGGCTAACGTCGATAACAGTCATACTGGCAAGTCTTGGTCGGCGGTTGGGTGTTGTTTACATTAGGCCCGATGGTTCGACTACTTGACCTTTCCTCTTTCTCTCAAATTTATCTATCCTTAACAGCATCTTTCTCTTTTAACTTATTTATCCCATCACATGTTTTTGTTTGTTTTCATTTGATGTCATTGTACTATTGGTTCTTCTTCTTTTCTTTTTATCGCATTTTGTTTTAATCATTCGATTTTTCTTCTTTTTCTTTTTCTTTTTTGGTTCTTTTGGGTGTGAATGGGTGAGTGGATGAGCGAGATAAGATGTAGCTTGTTCCTCATACACTAGTCACAAAGAACTCCTTTAGATTAATTAATCAGTCAGTCAGTCAGTCGATCCAAGGACACCACAAATTGTATGTAAATATGTATATCTGTATGTAATAGTAAAAATATCGTTAGGCAGACGCGATGCCTACATAAATATATCTTATGAACTCATGCACACGCAATTCTGTGCAACTTATCTCCACATTTGTTTATGTAAATATGTAGACGCACAGTCTGTGGATCACAAAAATGAAACATTTGTCCCAAGTTGGTTAAATCTTTGAAACTCTCCCCAACACTATTCATCATCTTTCTTGCTATCCATCCCCCATCTCTCTTGCCATTTGTCAAGTCCTGTTTTGTTCTTCTCCCCTCTCTTCTTTTAACTACAAAAAAAAAAAAAACCCATCTCAGTTCCTGATTGTTTTTTTCTGGATCTTCTTGGATTCTGGAGATATGGCAGTATGTTTTTGGGGTGGTTGGTTGGTTCTTTTGTCAATTGACCACTTCCAAATTGACCCCCCCTGTTTTTTCTAAAAAAAAACAACACCACCTTTATCTCTTGAAAAAAAAATCGGATCTCAACTTTGCTTTGATTTCTTATTCTTTAACTTGGATATCTTGGTAGCTAAATATAATCAAAAAAAAAAAAAAAACTTATTCTTCTTCAAGTCATTGAATATCTTATTTCTTCTATCTTTGCTTTGCTTTGCTTTCTTTCTTTCTTTTTGTTTTTTGATGAATCCCTTGTGTATCTTGAAAGATTCTTTATATCTTTGTTCTATATATTTGACAAGGGCAAAGCCCCCAAATTTGGGGATTCAAGGTGGATTTTATTTAGAGTGGGTGTTTCTTTTGGGAGGGGGGAAATTAGCAAGAAGAATCATGGTGTAATTACAAAAATTCCAATTGAAAAACCATCAGATGACACAAAAATGAAAGAAGAATAAATGAAAATGAAAATGAAAATGAAAATGAAAATGAAAATGAAAATGAAAATGAAAATGAAAATGAAAATGAAAATGAAAATGAAAATGAAAATGAAAATGAAAATGAAAATGAAAATGAAAATGAAAATGAAAATGAAAATGAAAATGAAAATGAAAATGAAAATGAAAATGAAAATGAAAATGAAAATGAAAATGAAAATGAAAATGAAAATGAAAATGAAAATGAAAAATGAAAAGTAAAAGTAAAAAGAAAAAAAAAAAAACAGGCCAAATAGCAACAAACAAAAATATATCACTGTTATTGAACACGTGAGAGAACCTCTTTGTAAACAATGTTTGGTTTGGTATGAAGGAGGGCCAGATTCTGGCTCAGGGATTACAACCTTTGTTGTGCGACTGGACTTACTTCAAGAAAGTGCAACATACAGTTGCCCATGACTAAAAACAGGTTCAAGAAGCACAATACCAACATTTCCAATGGTCTGACCCTGAGACTTGTTGATTTTGAGACAAAAAGCAAGATTAACAGGAAACTGGGTGCATATTAGCTTGAAGGGGAGTCTAGTCTCTTCAGGATCAGATATAAATGGGATGCGAGGTATGGCAACCAATTCACCAATTCTGTTTCCTGAAGCCACTTTTGCAAAAATTACTGAAGGACTGAAGTTTTCAACAATCAATCTGGTTCCATTGCAAAGACCAATTGTTCAATTGGTTTTCATTTCCATTTTGAGGTCTTCCATATTGTGGGTAGGAGTTTTCATTTATTGATGATTCAGAAGAAAATTCTTTTGGGTACTTCTTTGAGCAAACACCATTGATCATGCATGATGCGCTTGGGCCATAAGGTCCACAGGATGGATGGATCATATGTCTTGATACGGCTTGGTAAAGAGCTGGATTGGAAAGCTGATCTGGAATTTCTGCAGTCACAATTTGATTGATTTCTTCAGTAGTGTGGGGTATATAGTGTGATTCTAGGATGACTAAGATATGGGCATGAGGTAAGATCCTCTTCTGAAATTCTATGACATGTGTTTGACCTTTTATTTTTCCAAGAAATCCATCTTTGTATATTTGATCACATATTTTCTTCATCTTTGAGTTGAATACACATGTCACAATTTCAGGTCTGTCCTGTGCTGACTGTCCAGGAAGAAGGGTTCTTTGTATTTCAATCCAATTAGGGTATTTCTTGAATCCTTGCAATAAGCTCTGGGAGAAGATGTTGACCATGAATATGATGGTTTTCAAACTCATGTCCATTATTGTATATGTAGAGCTGCAAGAATTTTGGGACTTCTTGAGATATTAGGATAAAAATGCCAATGTTGTGGTGAATTTTCCCCTTCACCTTGAAACTATATATACCTTGTCCTTGGTTTTTCAAAGAAGCTCTTGTAGCACAATTTATACTAATTGAAGTAAATGCAAAATTGATATTTATCAAACGTATGGAACTTAACAGTTGATTTCCTTGAGGCAGGTTGTCTTGAGGTGCATCTTTGAAAAACTGGAGTAAATCTGGAGGAGGGGGTGTTTGATTTATGTTGATCCTCCCAGAGCAACAGCAGAGGGCATTGGTCTTGCCTCAAAATAGTATGGCCTGGCATAATGGATATTGCCTCTCTCTTTTGAGTGTGTGTGGTCTGAAAATTGGATCCTCTCTCCAACCCCATGCAATTGGCCTGCAAAAATTAATCCGGGGAATGTTGTCAGACACATTGATTTCATTTTCATTTGTTACAGGACAGTCATCCAAAACAGCACCAGCAGGATTTTCAAATCCAATCTGGGAAAAATGATGATGAACCTGATTTAGAACCTGTTCCCAATTTGTTTCTGGAATACCATCCTCCCAAGTGTGGTGGTTGCTCTACAGGAGGAAGGTTTGAAGAGTTATCATAGTTGGTGTAGATATTAATCTGATTTTTAAGAGGAAAAATTTGGGAATGGACCAAGTTGAAAATGGACACCCTGGAGGGGTTGTTAGGAGTTTGAATAATTCTATTGGTCTGATTCATAGTTCGACAGGTGTGGTTCCAAAAAACAGAAAAAGAAAGAGCAAAACAAAAATATTAACAAAAGAAAAAGAATACAGCTCATGCAAAAAAACGCAAGAGAATTAAAAAATAGCCCAAAAGAAGAGCAAAGAAAAAAGGGGGGAAAAAGCAAACAACAACAAAAAGCAGAAAAAAATCAAAAAAAGGAAAAACAAAAACAAAAACAAAAACAAAAACAAAAAGCAAAAACAAAAAACAAAAACAAAAAACAAAAAGCAAAAAAGCAAAAACAAAAAAGCAAACAAAACAAAGCAAGCAAAAAAAAGTGAAAAAAGTGAAAAATAAAGTGAAAAATAAAGTGAAAAAAAGTGGAAAAAAAGTGAAAAAAGTGAAAAAAAAACAAAAACAAAAACAAAAACAAAAGTGAAAAAAAACAAAAACAAAAGTGAAAAAAGCAAAAAAAAATCAATTACATCTTTAAGTTTCTAATGTCACCCTTGGCGTTAGAAATTAAACTGGGGATGTTGCCCTCGGCGTTAGAAACTGAACAAAGGTGTCAGGATTTGTTTGGCTTGCAAAGGCCATTCCTTTAGTTATATGTAGATTTTTTCACATACTGTGATTGTGATTTTGGGTGTCAAGAAATTAATGATCAAGATTTGGTATAATGAATGTTTTTGTTGTTTTGTTGTTTTGTTGTTGTGTTGTGTTGTTGTTTTTTGTTGCATCTTGCTGCTTTGTTTTTTGGATTGAATTTCAAAGTTTTTGGGTGTGAAAAAAATATTTATTTGTTGAAAAAAAATATCTTTATAGTTTTTGATTTAAATTGATTTAAATGGATTAATTTTGATTCAAATTGATTTAAATTGATTTGATTTATTTTGATTTAAATTGATTTGATTTGATTTATTTTGATCTAAATTGACTTGATTTGAATTGATTTTATACATGTTGATTTAAATTTATTTATGTTGATTTAAATTGATTTATTTTGACCTCAAGTGATTTATTTTTATTTTATTTTATTTTATTTTATTTTATTTTATTTTATTTTATTTTATTTTATTTTATTTTATTTTATTTTATTTTATTTTATTTTATTTTATTTTATTTTATTTTATTTTATTTTATTTTATTTTATTTTATTTTATTTTATTTTATTTTATTTTATTTTATTTTATTTTGATTTATTTATTTATATTTAATTTCATTTCATTTCATTTATTTGTATTTAATTTTAGTTAATTTTATTTTAACTTTATTTATTAATTTTTATTCACATACAACATGCTTTTATTTGTTTTTTATTTTTATTTTTTTTGGAAGGAACAGCGGATACAAAGGACAGACATTGCTGATGGCTGTCCTTTCCTGAGAGCAGGAATCAGCAAAGCTGCTGGCTGTTCTCCGCTGAGGACAGCCAGAATCAATGGCGGCAACAGCCATTGATGTCGATAACTCCTCTTCGCTGGGAGCAGCCATTGTCAATGGCTGTTCTCAGCGAGGAGGGGAAGTGACACGGATCGACGTCGACCCGTTAGGTTGCATCCGTTCATATGTCATGCAACCTAACGGGTCGACGCCAACCCGTTAGGTTGCATCAATACATCCTGTACACTCGGTACAGGATTTGTTTGGCTCCAGGAGCCTATTATTTTAGTTTTATAGTAGATATCTTTGTTTGAACAAACTACTTATTGGAAAGAAAAAAAAACAATCCCAAAAAAAAAACAAAAAATCATTGATCATTTTTTTTATAGATAAGTTTGATTTTATTGTAATGATCATGTTACTAAGAAACATGATACCAGGAAGTCTCCCTTTGGCTCATAAGATACAATGGGTGATACATCCTTATCAACTGGGGAAAAAACTTGTAGGAATCCCTCCTGCTTGATGAGATGTGTCACCTCATTGACTGGGAGGAATCACTCCTGGTTGACAAGAGATCTGGCAGGCTGAATTCCATTCAGCCTTTTTCGAATACTGACTCTCATGGGAGAGTGTCATCCTTCCAAATCTGGCTGGTGTGTTTGGCCCACATGCCAAAATTGGGCTGGCATGCACCCGTAGAATGCCTTTATCAATGCCCAATGTTCTGAGTTTGGTATCTAATTGGGTTTAGTGGCTCAAGAGGTCCACAAGTTCTGGATGAAATAAGACTTACTGTAGGCTTGAGGAGGTGGAGTGGGGAGCATTCTAAGATAAAATAGGAAGCTTGAAGCGTGTGGAAAGGTGGAATTGAAATAATAAATTGATTAAAATAAAAACAAAGAGGGGCCTGATAAATCAGGGGTTGTTTGGATCCCTGTAAGGTACCTTGCAATAAGCAGAGGATTTAAATAACATTTTCAAACTGGGGTTGTTTAAATCCCAGGTATATGGGGAGGAAGGTGTCACACTACAGCCAATGGGCTCAGCTTCTCAGCCTTGAATGCATACTCAGCTTTGGCAAATGCATCTTTGACATTCATCTTACTTCAAATGCAATTGCGTGACACTTAACTCAACAAACATCTTTGACATTTAGTCGACCTACTTCAAACCAGCATTTCTAAAAACTAGGAATTGCTTAATCCGGTGATCCTCAGTATCTTTGAACTAATCAATAACCCTTCTTCAATTAGCACTCAAGATCTGAACTCTCAGCCTGGCACTTACCCTCTTTTATCAAGCCTCGCACTTAACCTTACCTTATCACCTAGGATTCACTCATCACTTCCCTGTTCGAAGTTCACTTTCTATCACATGTTCGAATCAGTCATAGTTATAGTCATAGCCTTTTTGTTTCAACCTCATTGGTACCTTTTTCATATCCGTGTATTTACTCCATACTCGTATTTTACCTCGACACTCATTCATCACTCAGATTCAACAGTAGCCTTCTTTCGAATATAAATACTATTGTACTTTTCTCTTCATTCTCTTTTCCTCAGTTAATTATAATAAAAGATTTACACATCAAATACTTTGAGTCCAATTTGACCCATTACCTTGAGTTGTGCTCATAGACTTCCTTGAGTATTTTATCTTCAGACTTATCTTTGAACTTATCTTTGAACTTATCTTCGACAACCCTAGCCTCATTTCTCCTTTGCGCTCCGACCAGCTAAATCCCCTTAGTACGTTGGGTTGGTCGCATGACAGAAGGGTAAAAGTGCCACAGACAGAGAAATGGGTATAACTTACTGTTATTAATTTATTCACCTGTTTGGGGAGCGTTTTGAGGGAATTTTCAAGGGGATTATGTATTAACTACTTAAGGTACTTGCCAGGAAAGAGGTTGGTGACACGGCTTTGTTGAAAGCGGGCAAAATAAGTAATGTAATGTGTAATAATCTGGGGAATCCTTTCTTGGAGGAAAATGGGGCTACTTAAATACCTTTTGGTACCAGGGAGCGCCCAATTGTTCAGTCAATGGCCAAATTTTGGTTTATACAATTATCTGGCCAGTTTGTGGTTGTGTTCTAGCTGTATTTGGCTGGATTGTGGGTGAATAACCACAATTCAGTTTAATTTGAAGTTTTTCTGTGATTCATCAAATTTTTATGTGTTTCATCCAAATTCCTTTGGATAATTGGCCATTCTGCTTCATGTATTATGATACAGAGATTTGGTACTTTCTGGAACATTCTGGAGTGTTTCATTAATTATGAAACACTCAGATCCTTTTTACAAGTGTTTCACGTGTTCCAAAACCTAGAGGAAGGCAGTTTTTCTTAAGTCCTGATGCCCTCTGGGTGTTATTTATGGTAAATCTTTGATAAAAAAAATCTTATTGAATGAGTAGGATGTAAGGGTACTTATGAGTGAGGTTGTAGTTTAATTTGGGAGTAGATTCAAAATTTACAATAATATCCTTGCTTTTCTTATTTATTTGTTGTGTAAATTGTAATAATGTCTCTATGTGTCTCTATATTTATATTATCAGTTTTGTAATAGTGTTTTATTATTTTGTCATTATTGTTTAGTAATAATTTCTCTTCAATATTTTTAATGTAGCCAGCTGACATCCATGTCTCCACATGATTATGCATATGCACATGCATACACAGCCATCAAATTACCCTCAACAGTATCCTCATAGCCAAAAGTACACTCTCTTTTTTCCATCAGGGGTTCAGAAAGGCTTTTAAGAGGCCCTTTCTTCCCCCTGTATTTTGATTCCCCAGCTGTATCATATTTACAACCAGCATTCCACCAGTCCAGCTTACTAGTGTCCTTCCCAGTAAATTAGTCTTCAAGACTCAAAGCTTCTTCTACTCAACTCCAAATCTGTCCATCCTTCAAGAAAATCTTTCAAACTTCTTCCAGCTGTCCAGTTTATCTCTAGAAATTCCCCACTCCTGCTTACCACAGCATACAGTAAGTCTTTTCTCACTAGGAGTTGTGGCCCTTCCTTAGCCACAAATTTTACTGGCACCTCAACACCCCTGCTATCAGGCCCAGTGTAAAAAATTTACAAATTTCCCCTGCTTTTGCACAAAAACCTTTGGAGGGCACCAAAAACACCTCTACTTGCAGGCCACTCCAAATTAAATTTATGATATTTTATTATCAAAGAAGATTAACACCCTTAAAATGGTTCATTACATATTATCTTTTGTTTTTCATCTTGTGTAGATAGAATTATCTCAGTCCTTGGCATCACAGAGCATGTCATTAAATATGATCCAATTCACCATTATTTAATTGACTGGTTTTTAAAAAACCCCAATCTTTAAAATGTGTTGGTCCTTCATCTAACCCCTTTTAGAGTCCAAATAATTTTGCTTTCCTTTGTGGATAATTGACTGGTTTCAAGAGTGGATTTTGGCCATGTTTGATCCCCCCCTATTATGGAAGAATACTGCCATAAATTACGGAAGAATATTGCCATAAATGATGCACAAATACTGCAATAAACTAGGGCAGATTAATGCTGCTATAAATCATGACAGATGACAAAATACTGCCATGCATCATGGTGGAATACTGGAATAAAAACCCTCTTTTTCAGTTAGAAATATATATTATAACTTATATTTAGAATCTCTTGCACCTGGAACTATATGTTCACTTGTATACAAGTGAAATCAAAAATTACAAAGGGGCCTCTTTACTTTGCTATGTCACTTAATAAGTGGTCATAGATTTTTCCTGGTGTTGCCAAAAAACTTAAAAGGATTCAATTCTCCATAACATATGCTGTTTTTATTCTATATTTTGAAATTTTCAAAGCCACCAATGAAATTCTGCTTTGATAAATAGTCATGTATTTGTGCAGATGTCTGGATAAAAGCATGTTTTAAACAATTTTAAGTTGCTTTATTTTTTGTATATTGAAACTATGTGGCTTCTGTTTTTTCTTGTTTTGTTGAAGTGAGAACTAGCTTCTTTTGTCAATCCTCTGTTTTTTTTATAATTGAATTATCCTTAAGCTCAGCTCCCCAGTATTTTCAGTTAAGACAAATACAGCTTACTCTATTAATTCCTCCTAATAGGCATTTAATTACAAAATCTCCAGTCAATTTACCTTTATATGGAGTAGTATCCTATATTTATGTTTACAAGTTTCAGGTAAGTCCCAAGGTCCTGAAAAAAGGGAGACATATATATTTCTTTTTGGGCAATTCACATGATTACTTACCACAATGTCCCTTTTCACCCCATAGATTCTTTTCAAGTCATCATCCAAAGTTCTAAGGAGCCTAGTTGCCTCTCTGAGCCAAAAAAAAATGCAAACTTGTCAACATTTACATACAGCAGCTCACAAAATAAGTGAATAAATAGCCACTAACGCGCTAGATCCTATTTGTATAAACTGAATGCCGACCTCGTTCAGTGGAAATTTACCCTCTTCCAATCGATTGACAATATTCAAAATCGTTTGGGTCAAAGTTTCTGGATCATCTGTTACTCCGTCAGTGATCAGAACTAGGTTTAATGGCTTTATCGGAGGTAAGCCTTGAGCTCTTAAGGATTCCAATTGATCTAAGCTTCAGTTAAGAACAAATCACGCATTTTAATTTGGAAAAGAAATGTAAGCAATTGAACACCTGATACTAATACTCAGGGACAATCTTTGATGATATGACACATGAGAACTTACTGATAGCTGACTAGTGCGTCTATGCGGGCCTCAATTGGCGTACAGGCGCCGTTCGCACGAACCTCATGAAACAATTGTTTTATCTCCAGTGGATTCCTTGCATTTCTAAGATGAGTGTTTGTACTTTTTTAAAGAAGAGTTAGGAATCAGGCGGTTTATTTTCGAGTACTTTTTTCTTGATAAATACTTATCTCAATAAACCGTAAACGTTTCCTGTACTCACTTTAAGAAATAGATATCAATACCTTCTGCATATTATAAGGGAGAGGGGACAAGGATATCAAAAGTCAATTGGACTGAAGAGGTTAAATAGTTTATGGATATGGACCCGTCTTTAGATAAAGTCATGAAGGAGAAAGTTGTGGACCTGGGGTATGTTTGACGGCAATAGCAGCCACTGCACTCAAAGCATCTCGAGCCTTCTTCCACAAGCCGTCCACGCTCATTGACGCACTGTCATCGACCAAAAAGATTGTATGATATCTGGAAAGTGTTGCTAGCAAGTTCTCGCTTGTGGAACTCATGCGTTTAACTGGCAAATTATCACTTCCTTTAACCATCGTTGGTCGTTGATTCGGCTGGCCATAGCGATGATGGGTAGTACTGCCACTGGTCAGAGGGGTAGTACTCGGTTTGATACAGTTTTTGTTCAAAGAGTTGCTTATTTGATTTATTCCAGATAAGATTGGCTGGGGTAGATTCAAAGAACCTAAAGAATCAAGGCAATTGCGAGCAGATTTGCAACCATCTAGTAGCAGGCTATCGACAAAATTTCGAGATCGTTGTGTATTATTTTGAGATATTTTTTGAGTGGTCCGATTGAGGTTGTCGTCTTGGCTTCTATGTTGTGAACTACTGCCCCGACTTGCTTTCTGAACGACATAATTTGGTTGAGTGTGGATGGGATTCGTTCCCCCAGGTAGAAAAACATAATTTGGAATCGCGCGCGAAGACCCTTGAGGCATGATGGTCTAAACTGATGATTGAATTTAATCAGAAGATTCAAAGAAACTAGTCACGGAGAGGTTTTATGGAGTTTTTCCGGGTGAGAGTCTGTAGCAGCGTCAATACTAAGACCGCAGATGTGTCAAGTACGATTATTCTAATTCTGATTGAGCAAGTCAAGTCAAAGAGTGATCTTAAAGAAAGAATACACTTCGAGAGGATGGAGATGTTTTTTATATAGGCAAGGTAATCGATGTGAAGAGAACTATTGTAATGCCTGAGCGAATCTGATCAAGTTAGTGAGGCTTGGCTGACTTTCAAATGTAACTTTGACTTGGTTAGTATTTATCCCTTCGACACACTGGCTCAGCACTCCAAAAAGATAAGGGCGAATTCGAATCCAAAACACCCTTGCCATCCCTGGGGCGGAAGGTATAAACTTTTCTGGCCTTGGACAAGCGCCTATGGACAGCCGTTGATTGGTCAAACATTATTATACTTGGGCATGCTCGGACAGCGGAAACATTGAGGTAAAAATGGTCTGACTGCACTTGATACTTAACTTGTATTTGAGTTCCAACCCCGATGAATCAAAAGCGGCAACCACTAGGCCAGGCGATTCAACAATCATATGGAGGTGTCCATGGTCGAGAACCGCACCTGTTTCCCCGATCAAGTGTTTTATGGCAAAGTTATGCGTCTTCAAGGCATTAGCGTAACTTGTAGAAGTACCGTTGGTATTTACACCTGTTTTTGAAGTCCTGGCAGGTACAAAAAACTTAGTACTGAAAACATTTACCGGTGTACTGAGGTCAACACGTGTCATAGCTTTCCTACGCAAAGGCCGTACAGCGCGTAGATACAAATGAATAGTAATCATACATCTTCAAAATTTCTAGTTCAAGGTTGGATGAAGATCATTTGTTTGACAAAATGTCTAGTTGGAATATATTGGATGAAGATTATGTTTTGAAGGCAAAAAAGGGTAAGGTGATCACTCAAGTCTGGTGTTTTTATTTTTTCTAAAAGGCTCTGTTGTCTCTTCTTAGAGTGTGGAAATGATTCCCCATCATGGAGAATCCAATTTCTATTAGGGATCCCCATCATGGAGAATCCAATTTCTATTAGGGATGTTCTGCTTTGTTTATTGTGTCTTTATTATTATTCCTCCTGCTTTTGGCCTGTGTCATACAATGGGCATGACATTTAGATAATGTTGAAGATAACAGACCATTCAATCTGTTGTTGTAGGTTCAAGCTCAGCCTTGGTGGTTCAAGATTTTGAAGCATGACAGGACAAAAGATTCAACCACCATGGGTTTAATTCCTGGATCATTCAACCCAGTGAATTGCAGGTTTCCATGACCTAGTGGTGGAAGGGAATCAGGAATTGAGGAACCTGTAACCCTTTGAGCTTCCATCTCAAGTGTCTCAAAGCTTGAAGCTCCTCTTCTTCAAACTTTGAAGCTTGAAGCATAGACACTTCTTCCTGTTGAAGCAGGGTGTTCTTCATCCATCAGTCTATCTGGTGCTTTGGGACATAGCACCTCTTACCCAGGGGGTACTGTCATAAAATGGGTATGACATCTAGATAATCTCAAAGATAACAGACCATTCAATCCATTTTCATAGACTTTTCAGGTTCAAGCTCAGCTTGGGTGGTTCAAGATTTCAAAGCATGACAGTCTGTAAATTATGCAACGTCTTAATTTTAAGTTTCATCACTCATTGCCTACTTCAACGGTTCTTCATCATCAAGCAAGCAGGGCTGTTGAGTTTTCAGTTGAACCTCACTTGAATTGAAGCATATACACCAGACATGCTTCAAAAATTAGCAATCTCAACCGGTTAGGGTTCTATACCTCATTATTAAAATCCTCAGCAAAATCAATCATCCAATCGTCAAGCCTTCCTCAAGACTCGACAACATTCCGTTCCGACTCAAGATCTCCATCTCCAAAGTCAAATTTTACCGGTCTCAATAAGTAAAGTGAAAACTCCCTCAGAACTGCAACTCACAACAACAACACTCATTCTTTTCTTTGATTCTCATTTCTCAAGATTGAGTACTCCGGGTATCAAGATCTCATCTTGATTTATTATTATAGTACAATATTTCATTATTGCTCTGTTTGTCTCTTTTTCTCTCTTCCTCATGTTCTCCTTTCTTCTCTTTTGCTTGTTGATGAATTAACCTTACTTAAACTTCTTTTCATTTCTCGCTTTCTTCCCTTCAGAACCTCATTAGCTTCTTTAAAAATAAGTCCTCATTTCTCTATCATTTACTAGTTTCATTTGCTTGTGGGAAATATTCCTCTTTCATCATCATATCTCTTAGATTTCCTCTTTCTTAATTTGTATTGACACTCTTCTGTTTTTAGTCTGGTTTTCATTAGCAATCATATTGTAAAAAGTTCTTTACATTCTATATCTGGGATGTTGGTTTAAATATTTTTGTATTTTAGCTATGTCTATGAAACTATGGCTTAATGTCTATAAACAGGCCAGGTACTATCACTGGGCTGATATGTTATCAGTTTAATAATAAATATTCCTTCCTCTATAGTGTACAAGCTTCAAATGGAGGGTCTAAAACTCCTTCTACTCATAGGCCATAGGCCAGGGCGTGTGGCCCCACCCGCATATCCATTGGTGTGCGTGTGGGCTGCCAAGAAGCACACCAATGTCAATTGGTGTGCTTTTAAAGCATGCCAATTGCCATTGGTGTTTTTCACACGCACGCCAACGCATTGGCATTTGGTGTGCCACCCGTTGGCGTGCCTGGAAACACGCCAAAAGGCATTGGCGTGCCCGCCAAAACCACCAATATGGGCTGGCGGGGGCGTCAAAACACACCAATAGCACTTGGTGTGCGCCAGGGGCATGCGTTTATCAACACCCAATGAGATATGTCATAGATCAAGTAAAAACTTTCCAAGGAGTTTGAGCTAGAAAAACTTGATGCATGTCAAATAACAACACCAATTGAAGATTTCAGCAAAGGAGGAGTGTAGGTACTTCAAAAATTCATACAATTTGGGTGTTGCCATTCTGTTCCATTTCCCATACTTTCAGCCCATTTTTCAATTCAACATTCATTGATTCAAGTGGTACAGGCCAAGATATCATTTGTGGGTTATCTGAATGCTTGCAGTGCAAATATGGAACATGATGGGAAGCTGCATTCAGGAGGAAATTATAAATACCATTGTGCTCTATGTAATTGATGTAAAAGATTCCTTTATTTCTGGCCAGTTAGTGAAATATTTTTGTTGCTAACTGGGCATTGATCTTCAAAGAAATTATGCTTAAAATTGATCGTACATATAATGCTGTGTGTGGTGTATGATTAACATTCACTGCCAGAATAATTGCCTAGGATGAAGTCATCCCAGTTTAACTTGGATGTAATCAACCAATTTAAACTTGGTTGATATCAACCCAAAGGACCCTTGGCTTTCTGTTTCATTGGTTGAGGTCAACCTACTTTAAATCGGTTGGTTGCACCCTAGGTTAACTGGGATGAACTCAATCTAGGCAATTATGCTGGCAGTGATATATATGTTATCAAGATTCACTGCCAGCATAATTGCCTAGGTTGAACTCATCCCAGTTAAACTAGGATGCAAACAACCAATTTAAAGTAGGTTGAACTCAACCAATGAAATATAAAGCCAAGGGGGGTCCCTTGGGTTTATATTTCATCAGTTTATTTCAACCAAGTTTAAATTGGTTAAGTGCATCCCAGTTTAACTGGGATGACTTCATCCTAGGCAATTATGCTGGCAGTGATTTTCAATTACCTAAAAGTGACTTTAATGGTTAGAAGGGCTGCACAAGTGCTCGGAAATAATAAGAATGTGTCTCCTTAACTATAACTGTCATGTTATTCTCTGACTGGGTGCCAGTTTTTGTGTACCTAGAAAGGTTTGCGTAGAACTGGGTTTTTCCAACTTTAAAAATTGATTCCATACACCACGGATGTTTTCTCAGCACCTGTTTGCAAGTGCCTTCGTCCAACTCATGCCAAGGTTTGGTCTGATCCTTTCTAGATACTGGTTTGAAGTTGGTTTGAATTTGGTCTGATCTTGGTTCAACAACCAAGGTGATGTGATGCACAATCTCTACTGATGTTACCTGGAATCATTCCAGATGTTTTGCGTAATGTAACTGTATAATGTACACCATAACCATGTTGAAACCCAGCCCAACTTTATGATCAGGTGGACTTGATCCATATTTCTGACCAAAGATAAGAATTTTTTGACCATGATGATTTTGAACCTCTGTGTAAACCCATACCCTATAATTTTCTCTGATACATTGTTTTTATGATTTTTAGCGCACACAGAATTCAAAAGGAAGTATGGGAGGTGACAGAGTAATTATCAATGGTGCTTGAGCTTGGTCCCCTTGGGCCAAGGTATTATCCTTGCCAAAAATATGCCAGTTTGTCTTAAATCATAGTTTTAATCTGGTTTACATTTTGTCTGCATTTTCCAAGGCAATAGCTGGAAGAATTTGTCACACAACTGTACGCACGTAAGTTTGTGTCAAAACTATATTACCACACAGCGAAGTGATGCTGAGCTGAGTGCCCACATAACACCAGAATATCAGGTGAAATATGTAAAAATGTTAAATATTATTTTCACCTATATGTACACACATTCTTGTGTGGGGATTTTATGAAGTGATTACAAACACCTGGATAATTTGGGACTCCCCTGAACTTGGACTTGAACTCCAACACTCATGAAAAAAATTGGAAAATTCCCTAAAAAAATTGTATTTGAGAATGCCTGGATGCCTATCTGCCACCTGCCAGATCACAGGTTACAGTGGGTGATTTAGGACTTTTTAATCATTTGTTGCAAAAAACAAACATAAAGGGGTTAGTCAGTGATTGAAGCTAGCTCAGTTCATAAGGTAATCATTTTTTATCTCTAAAGATGTGATGCTTATAGCATCAATCAATAAACAAGATATAATTATCCACTATATTAATTTTTTTCCGCACACCTATAAGTATCTTGAGTGATGAAAACAGAAAGATGATTCATTTAATTTGTGCAATTTCATAAGAAATGTACATCTACCAAGCCAAAAGTTTTGTTTTCCATAGATGAAAAACAATTTTGAGCCCTGTGGAAGACACAACAAGCACTTGATCAATGAAAATATATTATTACATCAAGAAAAATCTGTTTTGTTCCAAGACGTTGAGATTTCTTTGCAATGCAGTTGTACATGGGTTGTGGGAAATTTAAAATAATGAAAATATTCCAGTTGGGGTGATTATCAGGCTGATATGAACCCATATTCAACACAAATTCAGAAAGATTCAGCATCAATTCAGCCAAACTTCAGCAAAAATTCAGCACAAAATTGTGCATAAATTCTACAAGAGATCTTACAGGGTTCCTAAAGAGAGGGGTGATGGCACTTGCATGCAAGTGCTGAGCAAACTCCTGTGGTGATACACCCAATTATTTCATCAGGAACCTCTGGGTCCATGGACTGTTTGTGCAAAATTCATACTTGTCAGTGGGGAATATCACACCATACATAGGAATTAATGTATTATGATAAGTTTGATTTACCAAGACAAATTTTCCATCTTTTATCACATTATTCTCATCAAGATTGACAGCTTGAACACCCCTGATGATAAATGTGTGGAATTTTCTCCTCAGGGGTTGTGGTTGTGAATCAATAAACTAAAGGTGAACTTCATGTGAGTAAAGAACAAAAGAAATGAAAGTAAGAAAGAAAAGAAATATACCTAAAGGCGAGAGCAAAGAATATAATAATGATGACAAGCTTTTAAGAGAAAGGAATAAGGCGACTAAGGAGAAAGGAGACTGAAGTAGATAATCGTCAGTGATCGAGATAATCAGATAATATTAGTAGGAGAAATAATACCTGGGATAGTGTTTAATATTACACTAGACGTTGGATGAGATAGGGGATCGAGATGAAGAGAAAGAAAAAGACAAGGAAATGTAAGAAAGAGAAAGGAAGTGGATGGAAGGCGATGAGCAATGATGAGCGAGGGAGAGGAAACAAATTCGAGGAGAGAGAATGATGTCGATTGATGAGATAAGTAATCTTGAGGATCTTGAGGAGAGTTAAATTTTAAGTAACAACTATGTAAGTTGTTTCTATCCTGGGGATTCAATTTTCCAGAAACAAGTGGGTTTATATATTTTCCTATCAGGGGATCGAGCGAGAGAAATCCAGAAATTCTTGATGATCTAATCAAGAATTATCTTGATTTTGCCTGAGAAGGATGACGACATAGGAGGTTCGAGGGCTTTAGGATTTAGACCAGATGTAGCGCACACCTTGTGCGCGACGAGTTGCAGAGGAAGGATGGGATTCAGATCTCAACAGTGGTATGAATCAAAATGCTTTAGGTACTCCTCTATGCCCATGGATAGTTGGTTTGATCTGCACATTCCCAGAAAAGTGCGGGTTGTATCCCATGGCCCTTGGGACCAAGGGAGGGATCTGATTTCTAGTGAAGCTTGGAAGTATCTTTGGTTTTTATGATCATACTGCTTCGCTCCTGGAAAAATTAACCTCATAATTTGATAGTTGTTGAAACTGGTGGCTAATATATCTGGGAGGGCTCAGGCTGTTTGAATTGATGGAGCTATTCCTTACCAAAGCAGCCTCAAAAACATCTTTTCATTCAATAATCTGGCTGATTGCAGGCAATCTGCACTTGCGGCACCAATGCCACTGGGATTGATTCAAACATTCCCCAAACCAAAAAATGTTTGCCCGCTGATCCCAAACATTATTTATAAACTACCCGGGTATTAGAAACAAAAGGCTGAACAGATCATGTTCTTCATAACATTTCACTAGGTTTTCATAACGTTTGACAAAACTTATAAGTGTACATAGGTCAAACCAAATGTAAACCTTTTTTAGGTATACAATCTGTTTATATGCGGGTTTTTTCAGAATTCTGGTCACATCTTTGCCCAAATTTCTTTCTTTTTAAATTAAACCCATACAAATTGATTATCCCTAATTAAAGTTATTGTTTTCCATCACTAAGTGTGATCTTCTACAGTTAATATTCCATCAATGAATAGTTGATGTCTTCCATTACTAAGTTGTAATACCATTAAAATACATTGTTAAGTTACAATGCTCTCTTGTTCCATTGTCAAGTTACTATGCCACCTTCCATATGTTAATTTGTTATTAGCATATGTTTATATCACATTAATTAGCTCAACCACTTTTTAGTCACTCTTGCACTAGAATACTTAATCTGGCTTGTGTGCTAGAAGAAATAAAACCATCAAGTCTGAGCCCCAAAATACCACTACTTCTTCAAGATCCTTGTTCCAATCAGTTCCCTTAAGATTTTCCCCCTTTCTCTTGCCTAAGTCCTGAAGGTGAAATCCCAACAGTTTTGACAACAGGTTTGAAGAAGTTTAGAGAAACTTCTCAAATCAGTTTACGCGGGGCGACGAGGCGACGTCCCGCGCCTATTGTAATATTGAAAACCTCACGAATCGGTTTCAAAACCTCTTCGAGAAGTTCTCTTGCAGCCGTGGTGTACACACACCCTTCAAGCCGAGCTTCATCTAAGAATATGTAGTATGACCTCGTCGTGTCGTTTTTTCTAAAGTGTGGAACCGTATAACTGGGCGTGGTCAGCAGAAGGGTGGGAAAGTAGGGCTATGGTGGCTGTGCAGAGTCAGGTGAGATCACAGCACAGTTTGTGTATGCATATATGTATGTATGTACATATGTAGAAAAGCAGTGTATTCCCGGTACAGCGCACGGGGGGAGCACCGCTGGAACGGCACAAGTATAAAAAACCCACCTGCCCCGAGTTCCCAGCGGTCAAGAGCAGAACGGAAAGATAACCAGAACCTAAATAATTGGACGACATAACTATTAAAATATAGGAAGCTTTTCACCAACAAGATGAATGCTCCACCACCAGCTTATAGCACAATCGATCAACAATCGGACCGTCGCCGTCATACCTTTCATCCCAGCCTTCAAGCAAACTTGAACCACCATCAGCAGCAGCAGCAGCACCAGTACCAACAACCACTCAATCCAACGCAACCGGGCAGCCAAACCCGTCTCGGAAGATCCTCCCAATCGTTATCTATCCGTCCTAATCGATATACCACCGCCTCAGGTGCTCAAGACGGCCAACCAGCCCAACGTGGTCTGGGAAGCTTAATCGTCGGACTCGGCGCTGCCTCGGCCTTGAACAGTGCACTCAATCAACAGAGCAACCCACATCACTCTGTTCCTCATGTGCCCCACACCTCTGGCGAAGATCCCCTCGCGATCTTGGCCAGATATGATACCGTGCTTTTGATCGATGATAGTGCCTCGATGAATCAGCAGAACCGTTGGAACGAAGCCGCTGTCGCCGTCGCTGGTTTAGCCGATACCCTCGTCCGCTACGACAATGGTCCGTCGTTTATCTCCTCACTCTTGTGACACTTGTTCTCAACATTGACCATCACCTTTTCATCTAAACAGATGGCATTGATGTCTATTTTATGAAGTGAGCCAACTTTTTTGTTTTGTTTTCAAAACTCCTGCTATGAACCCCGGCTAATTTCTGATGGTTTATATAGTTCGATCGAACATCTACGTAATGCCACCTCAGCGGCCGAAGTGACCAACCTGTTTAAAAGAGTCCAGCCGATTGGACCCAGCACACCGACAGATGTAAGGGTTGAAGAGCTACTAGGCATCTAGTTGAGTAGTCCCTTGACGAACCCTCCTGCGGAAGAAGAATACTCAGACTGATTCAAGATGTTGTGTGTTGTGATAGTCTTGATCGATTAGAAGTCGGGAAAGCAAGTCGACTGCCGCCCATCAAGCCCCTGAACCTGATCGTGATCACTGATGGCGAGGCCGATGATCCGGACACGTTGGCATATGCTCTGGCCGGTTTTGCCGATCGCCTCGAACAAGGTCACTTCCCACTCAACCAACTCGGCGTCCAATTCATCCAAATTGGAAACGACCGAAACGCGACCAAGTTTTTGAAATCTCTTGACGACGAACTTAAGGCCGACTCGGCTAGACGACGAGATATTGTCGTCAGTTTTGTCCTCTCCTGTTCCCCCCTTGAGACCTCAAGACTAATGATGACTTGAGAAACTTTTTGTACAGGATACGACACCTTATCAAGGTGGTGTGACCACACAATTCCTGATCAAAGCCCTCCTAGGTGGTATCAATAAGGTGATTATCAGTTTGGAGCCTCTTGACCTCCGTTTATTTATTTTTATTTTTGCTTAACTGATTGACTGTTAAGTTATGATTTCTCTCGTCTTGCTATCATCTAGAGAATCGATCATCAAAGGCACCGCTAGCTGGATCAGCCCAGACATCATAATGAGTTAGCTTCACGAATCAACTATTTATCTATTCTATCCAGCCTTCCACCCTCTCTTCTCAACTCTACAAAGACATGTACCTTTTCCCCAAGTCAAGGGAGCCAAAGACCTATGCCATAACACTTCAAAAACAAGAATCAAACTTCTTACCCACTTTCCCGATTATATGTAGTTTTGTTGTGTTTTTCATGGTCGTTCTGATCATTTAAGTCTCTACCCCGACGTTTGTTGCTGTACATTTAGTTATATTTACAGGACGGATTGTTCTCTTTCTTTTTTCCTTCGCTTGTAATTGTCTCTTTATGGAAGGATTTTGTCCGTCAAGCTATCATTGTTTGTCTTTGGATCGTCTATCATTTTTTTTATTTTTTTTGGCACGCCTAGTTGCAGTCTCTATATGTATATCTTCGTCCTTTCTCCTTCTCCCTGCCCTTCAATAAATCGGCATCTAATGGTCAATTCTTTTAATCCGTATCTGTTCGTTCTCGTTGGATTTCAGTCTTTGTTAAGTTGAAGTGCTAAAAAGTGTCTATGTTGTGGTTGTGGAACCCTGGGAATTCTATATCCATCGTACCAAAAGTCATGATGAGACCTTATCCCTGGCTTTATGCACTCCATTCCGACACGCTGGCTACATAGGGGAGAAGCTACGTCATAAGCTGAACCCTACAAGATAAATAACTAACACCTCGATGTGCTCTTGTCGATCTTCTCATTGATCACACCAAAACTCGCTTTCGAATCTCCTCAAACCATCTACCCTTCAGACTTCAACTGATTCAGAGTGCAGTACTGCCCTCTCCGACACTCTGTCATCCTGGCTTCCTTGAAGGGTCATCCGCTCTCTCCATCCTCAACGCGTCCGTCGATCGACCTGCTCAAATCCATCGTCCGTCGCTCGAAAGTCCTGCTTATCTTCACAGGCTTCTTCATCTTCCTCTTCCTCACATTCTCTTATCTGGATGTTCCGATCGGATTCGGGTATGTGTGGCTCCTTCCCCTTGGTTCATTGCCTCCAAACAGTCCCTCTCACTTGCTGATTTGCTTGCTTGCTTCTTTCTTTCTTTTGGTTCACTGATCACAGGATTGATGAGTATTGGCAGCAATGGGCCCCAGCCCAAAATGCTTTAAACGCGATGGGCGAGCTACCAGAGTATTGTTATGATCCGTATCGATTACCAGGATATGTGGAACGCTCGGAACTACCGGAGGGACCGATCAGTAGCGTAACATGGATTGCCAACAACCCGAGTGCAAGGGGTAGACTGGCCCGTCCGAATGGCATCGAAGGTCAAGCTCCCTTCATCGTACCCACACTGTCATCCCAACTCCTGGCAAATCCGAACGCACCCGAGCTGGAGTTCCTACGGAACCGAACGGTGATCTTTATCGGCGATTCACTCGACCGGAACGAGGTCTACCATCTCGCACAGGAAACCTTTGGTCCGCAGTATCACAAGTTCTTGATGCCTGAGGACACCCCTGAGATCGATTCACCCTCCCACCAATCCCATCGGATAGGCCTCGGCGTTCATCCCAGCCTAGGTTTCACCGTCGCTAACTGGTTCCTCATGAGTGTCGATATCGACCAACCCAGTACCAGCTTCTTCCATGCAGGAGAAGACCCACCCCAACTCTTTGAGGGTCGGTTCGAGAAGTTTTATGAACCATTGATCCGAAATACTAATCTGATCAGCTCGTCGCCCGACATGGTCGTCTTTAACTCCGGCCTCTGGGACCTCGTGTTTCTCTCTAACCTTCAAGATCATCAGATCAACCTCAATCGGACCAAGGGTATCATGACCAAACTCCAAGTTACCGGTCAAGATTTCCTAAGCCAATCCGAGATCGAACGCCATTCGACCCGATTCAAGAAGTTTCTCGACAAGCTTATCTTCCACACCTTCAACGATACTCTATCCTCGAAATCCACCCGGTTCGTCTACCGAACCATGCCCGACTCCTCCCTCACACTCGCCAAAGATAATGCCATGTCTCGCAAACGCGTTCGTCAGATCGATCAACTCAACCTCAAACTCATCCTCGACTTCAACTCCATCCAACGGGCTTCCAGGAAAGCTCGGGATAGAGTACTGATCGATATCCTCGATTGGAACTGGATCTCCCGTCAACTCCTGGACGAGCTCATCGACCTGGTTCATTTCGGACGAGGCGCTACCCAATGGCGTATGTCTCTTTCTCTCTCTTTCCCCCTCGCTGTACTCACTCAAAAACCCATCTGACAACAACAACAACAAACACTTTCCTCTCTCCATCTTCAAAAGTGTATGGAGATATGGTGCTCTACCATCTTCGAAGACATATCATCGAGCAAGGAATCGGAGAGGATCATCGTAAGGAGAAAAAGATGCGAGGAACAGGTCGTCTGCTCCTCCCTCCTTCCATCTCCTCCTCCTCCTCTTCTCCTCTTCGGCTCCATCAATCTCTCATCTGGAAAGATTGCCATCGATTCACTCATCTTGTTCAGCATCTAAATCGTACCCATACTTTTCATCTTCCTCGTCAATCTAGATCCCTATTTAATCATTAAACTCTCCTCTCTTCCTCCTCATCCTTTTATTTACACATCTTTTTCTTTCTTTCTTTCTTAGGTATGGACTTGTTCTCGGCTTGTGTAATCATTCATACTTATTTAGATATAGATTAGATCTTTGGTTGTCGTCAGGTGCTATATGTCTTTCGAAATAAGTTTAATATGTACATATACATATGTTTAAGCGATATATACATTTTGTAAACACTTGTTTAATTTTAAAATTAATTACATAAAATAATCTTCATGGAATACACCACGGGTGCACATTTTGAGTTTCAGGCCGTCCTCGAAACGACTTGAGAAAACAAGTCGTTTTGAAGTCGGTCGCTTGGTTCTGAAGACGACTTCAGAACCAAACAAGGTTTTGAGCTAAAAAAAATTACATATGAATCCGTCTCGGGAACGGCGAGTGGTTCCTGGGACGACTCTCAAACCATTTTGGTTCCCTCACCTCAAACCCCGGATGCACAGAAGCCCCGGTTTATTTTTTCAAAGGGACAAGGTCCGTGAACCCTCCTACAAATACAACCTCATAAGTGACAAATACTAAAAAAATGCACAATTCAAATTCTTCCCTCAAAGTGGGAAGAATTCAAATCCAGACTCATCTCAATTTGCCCTAACAAATAACCTCACATCAAAAATAAACACACATCAAAAATAATCAATAACCTCACATCAAAAATAATTGATTATTTTTGATGTGTCCGCGGATTCACATCTTCCAGATTTTTTATTCCAAGTGAATGCAGTATCAGACAGTAATATATGGGCTTCTTGGTGTATTTGGTGCATTCTTTGTGGTCAGTCATCAATATATGGTCTTATTTTTGAATTGGGTGTATTTTTAGTGGATTTATGATGGATGATAAAACAATATAGAGGCTTATTTGTGTATTTATGTGAAATTGATGCAAACTACCTGGGGTCAAACCTGATTGGAAAAAGAAAGTGATCCATGGGCTTCATGCTACTTCTATCCATGAATGCAATTAATGGATCTCTAAGATATTATTTTTATTCACAACCACAAAACTTACAATACCATGTTTTTTTGACTGAACTATATATGAGTATGAGATGCAGATGCAACATTGGATGCTTGTGTTCTAGCTTTGGCCTGCTTTTTGGATTTTTCCTTGAAGGCTCGAGTGTGGGGGCCATATTGATGCCATATCATGTGTTTGCGAGTTGCCCCCTGGAGCATTGTTGCTTCTGGAATATGAATTGGGTGCATGCCTTGAAGATACCTGTGGTAGGTAGGTGCATGGTGTGAAAATGCATTCAAAAGGTAACTGTTGAGGTTTGTGTGCTTAATCTGCTGGGCCACAGATGTGCCTTCTTGTCTTTTGGCTCTCTGTGCCAATGATGTCACAGATTCACATCCACCATCAAAACAATTGTGTTGGACATTGAGGCAGCATTGTATTTGCTAATGGTTGGTTTAAAATCCCAATTAGAACTATATAAAATGTTTTTGCATACCCATACCATAAATGAAAACACACATTTACTGGAATACATTTGAACAAATTCATCTTTTTGATTATTCTCATCTGACAATCTCCCTGGATACCCAGCCTTTGACATTCTTCCACTACCACAAAGAATGAATTGGCCCCAAGCATTTCCCACATGGATTGAATGCACATAACTTGTCCATTGGGAGCCAAGGGGGCCTGTTCCTAAATTCATGTTTATTTTAGCATAGCACAGTCCATGAGATTTTGTGAATCCAATCCAATTACCAATATGAAGGAATCCATTTTGATTATTTCCTTATCATTCAGCCTCAGCTCTGCAATCTGTCTGAATTGACGGTTGGGATAGGATATTATCAGCTTGTGGGGTATTGCCTTGTAATATTCCCCAGACAATTTGTCCTTATGAACACATGGGTATTGATTCTCAGCCAATGCTTTGGCATTGTATCCCATTGCCTGTTGAACTAAAGGATTCTTGGCAAAAATATCAGTGACATGAGATGATGCCTGAAAATACTCTTGAGTTGAATGGTCATATAGGTATGCTCCAGATAGCAATAATCTATCAGTTTGATAATTACTGAAACTTATTGCTATATCATGACCAGGGCTTTGTCTGTTTGAGTGAATTGAAGCAGTCCTCATGATTCCATTGTAGCTTTCAAATGTTTTGATGTCAAAGAGACTAGGTGGTCCAAATCATCTTATAGAGTCTGGGAGATGCAACAGCATGTGAAATTTAGGCTTATTTGCCCATCTAGCAGACATGTTGACAATTTGATACATGAAAAGCTTGATGACACTTTCAAGTTCACCTAAATAATCATTCATATGGGGTATGTGTGTTTGGAAGGCCAGGCTGCCAATATGGCACATGGGCAACCATACTTCCTTTTGTGATTGCTCCATAAATGGGAAAAATACAAATGGTGCAACCTGAAGAATCATACAATAATCCTTTCCCAAAAAACTGCTGTGATGATCAATCATGTATTTTTCTTGTATTGGTGGTATATTCAGGCCATCTGAGTTAAATGAGTGGAAATATCCCTGCATTTTGGTTAATTGGCCTGGCTTAATTTTACTGAAGAATTCATTTGTCAGGTACTTGACAACTCCTAGAAGAATGACATGTAGTATCTCCACTGGTGTATCAAGAACCCCATCAAATGAATTAAGTTGAACCACAGGACTTGACACCTGCATCAGTTGCTCCTGGTAAATCTTCTGAACACGGTCCTGTTCAGCTGAATTATTTTTTATCAATTCTATCAATTCTTCTTGCAATTTATCCTTTACTGAAAATATTTGCATATGTTTGTCATAGGCACTCTTTGTTTGAGTTTCATATGTTCTCCAAGCACTTCTGGTGCAATTGACTGTATTTTCCCAAAGCCTCCGGACTGGCTGTGAGTGAACGCCAAAGAAGGCTTTAATGTAGTCAATTCCCATTCTATCAGCAGCTTCATCAACTCCCAGGTGGCATACCCGGCAAGGATTATTGCAGTTGCCACCAGGAATGGGGGTATTGGTCAGCTCAGCTGCCATGGGTGTGTCATCCAGGGCACAGAATGGGACACTCATGAATAAAACCTCCTTTCTGAGTTCACAGTCAAATGCAATGGCTCCACTGGTGGACAAATCACTTATTTGATTTGAAGGGTAGATCAGTCATGTAAATATCAATTTAGTGTGTGTGACACATGTTTCAAAAAATCATAAAAAAGTTACTCACTTCATCTCTTCCACCACTGACTCTAAAAGTTCTGAAATACTGGCTACATTGGAAGTGGTGATGAAATGGCAATTATACTCCATGTTGGTTAGGACTGGTGGGAGCCCAGTTAATGTGAAGTAGCATGATATGTGCTTGTTCCATCTCTTTGAAATATTTCCAGAGGTGTCATCACCATATAGGTTAATTGGAACATGGCAGATTATTTTGCCCCCTGCTTTCCTTCTCCATGGATTTGGGACTGGGATATCAATATTTTTTCCATAGTCTGATATCTCTGAAAACCTCCAGGTATCAGGATCCAAAATGAAACTTTGATAAAATATAATCAACCAAAGCCAACTCACCAACAATCTTATGTCCCATCTGGTCATAAAAGGAGCAACCATTTCTCATCTTCAGTTCCAAGTAAGTCTTATCAAATTCTGATACAGGAACATTTGTGAGCAGAGGTTATTGGTAATGAAGGTTTGAAGGTATAGATACCAAAATACTCTCATTCCCATAAATATCATGGTAAGTGATCAACTTGGGTGCAATGCATTTGGCATAAATTTCATTCTGAAACTTGAAGAAAAATATTGGAACCAAGATATCTTGTGACAGACTCCTTAGTGTGATGGGTTCAAAGATGTAGAAGTTTTTGGCCCCAACTTCCACCATCTGAACTCTTGTATCTCGAGGGAGGCCTTCCCTCCATTTATGACTTTGGAACAATGCATAGATATTTTCCCCCATAGGTTTGTGTGGATAGAACTCCAAATGTTTGTTCACACATGAGTTTCCTAGTTCCTAAAGTTGTAATATCAGAATTCTGTGGAAAATGGGAAAGCTGTCATTGCCTGTTGATGGAAATTTACTTACATGGCCAATAATGTCTTTCAAGCTGAGTGAAAAACACTTGCTATTCAATACAGAGGTCTTTTCAATAATATTCACCTTCAACATATCCCTAATTTTGGCTCTTCTTCTTCTGATAGTATCCCAGTGCGGAAGGGTCAAGCTGCAAAGGTTTAGTACCAACCAAATCTGGTGGTACATTGTGCGTGAAAGTAGGTTGTGCAAGTGGCCCAACATAAGTGAGGCCACCAAATAATTTTTATATAACATTGAATCATCAGAACACTCATTTGCATTTGAAAAAGGCTAGCCAAAATAAATCACACACCTCTTTAGATGGAAAGGGGTACCATCAAGACCTTGAGTCAACATGATCATCAATGGATTCCATTTCTCTTTCACCTAGTTGTGGTACCTGATCTTCAAACAGCCAAGGTTGAGTATGATTTCCAAAGAGAGCTTGATTCCAATCAATCTGAATATTTGATTCACTGTCTGAATCACCCCCTGTACCCCCAAAACACATGCCAGTCTCTTCATACAGGTTGAGTGGTGGATTTTTTTTCCCTATTTGATCATGCTCCATGCTAGTCTCAACAGGTTCATTCATGTTGTAATGAGGCCCCAAATTTCCTATTACATGTGATGGAGTATGTGATTCATGATGTGGCGCTGATGGTGATTCATGTTGTGCCCCCCCTTTGAGCTGAGATTCAAAGCGGCACAGGTCTGCAAAATTCTTTACATGGTTGGCAACCTTCAAATGCTTTCCAATGGAAAACAATTCCAATGATCTTCCACCACATGCAAGACACTTGAATTTCTCTTTTCCATCAGCATCAACCTCAGTTTCAAAACCTGCTCAGAAGGATAAGTAAGTCAGAACAGGGGACATATCTGATTTAAATAAATGTATGAGGCACTTCTGATTCAAATAAATGTATGAGTCACTTGCCTGGTATCTCTGTTACCATTCTGAATAAACAGAGAAGAATATTTTTTGGAGATGAAGCAGTGGAAGGACTTGAGCTGTCCCATTTCCCTTCTGTCTGGTGAAAGGTGTTGACCATTCAAGAGCTTGGGTTTTTGTCAGCCTGCTACTAATTCAGAGACAACCTGACCATAGCAAATTATATCAATATACAACTTATATTCTTAGTCTCAAAAGAATGCACACCTTACGTCTTTTGTTTTGAAAGAAATGATTAAAAACAAAACATATAACACAGAATCTAGTTATAACTTCTAAAGTATAAAGAAAACCTAGAATATTATTTCAGATTCTGAATCTACACGTAAATTAACCTAGGGTAGCTCAGCAAAAATACCCCTTAATTATTACTCCTTCATATCCCTTCACAAGGCCTTCAAGGTTTTATGTGACTTAAAGATCTACATAACCTTGAATATATGCTAGTAGACTATGTAATTAAGGTTAATAGAGTTCGGGTATGATGCATAAATAAGGTTGATATCATAATTTCCATAGTTACATGTACCTGGCACCTGTAATAAAAGCCACAACCAACGCCGCGGCCATACTTTTCCTACTAAGGCCAAGCTAGCCCAATTGGTTGGTTGTAAATAGACTACTGGTCCAAAAGGAAGGAAGACACAAAATTATTCACCTTTATGAGAATATTAAACCACTTTGGGCCTTTTGAAACATGTAACTAAGCCCTACCGTAACCAAACCAGTTATACAGGTAACTAGGGCTTAGTAGAAGACTAGACCAGGCAAAACAGAGCTTCTGGTTCGCCCCCAAGAGCCCAGAATGGATATATAAACAGCCCTTCCTTCCCACGAAATGATATCCCCATCTTCAAATACATTTACCAGCGTTTACCCACCATATCAACCAGCCTTTTTAGCCTGTTATATAGTCAGTTTTTGCTTGTTTTATACTTGAAGTTCATTGAACAACCCTTTCACCTTTCTCAGCACTCAACCACCACCTGTTACTCAACCTTGTGAGCGCTTCTGGACCACCTACAACTCCCTGAAGAACCTCTGACAGGAAATAGAAGCAGTAAGTCTATTTCCTCCATTCCTTCAGCAGTTATTGTCTAGGTGTACTCCTTGTTCAAAGGACTAGACTTTCAGGTACCCAAAATACCCCCTGTTAACTCAGGTCCTGAATATTTTAGAGGGCACAGTAAATACCCCTGTAACTCAGGCCCCTCTGTTAATAAAAACTTTATAGTTTTTTCATATCTTTTTACCTTTTTTACCCACCTGTCACTGCACAACCTGCAGCTATTTTTACCTTGCACCCTGTGTAGCTAGAAGAATCCAGTTCTTGGCATCACAGAGGCTGACAGTTTTGATCAGAGGCCCCTTTTATCTGCGGCGGAGACAAAAGGAGCCTCTGATCATACACCCGGCCTCTTGGAGATGCTGTACAGTTCTGGAAACCAGTTTCCTTCCATCACCTCACCCCCTAACCCGCACGACTGGAATCAATCAAACCAAAATCGGAAACTTCAACCCCCCCCTTCCCCATTCCACGTTTTCCCACCCATCCCCATCACCCATTCTGCTTCTTCCCGACTGCCCTGATGGCCAATTACAAATACGGAACGTCAACCGCATATGGACCCACCCCTGTATCAAGCATTGACACATTGATGGCGCTTGATACAGGGCAGCCAATAAGTGAAACCCCGCAGTGAAATGGACTTCAGTCCGTTATCCAAGGGTCAGTACCCCATCCATCCCCCTCTGCAGATACCTGGGCCTCTCTTCCAAATAACTGCATGGGCCCTATTTGGCCCAAGCATCACACTCCTGGTCACCAACCCACTTTGCCAACCTTGTTCCGGTCCAATAGGGACTCCTATCCCCAAGGCCGGCCTTCAGTCCTTGGAAACAATGAAACTGATCTCACAAATCAGTCCAACACTCATACCTCCGTTAGCCACAGCCAGAATCCATCAACGCGGTCCTCTACCCAATTGACTGTGGGCATGCTTACCCAACAATCAATTGAATCCGTCCAGGCAAGGCTTCAATCGATGGGTTGCCCTTATTTTCTGGACAAAGAGCTTGTGTGATGGGCACACACTATGTTAGATGTAAGCTTCATCAATCCACTTCTTTACAGTTGGACTGATGCTGTATTAAATACCTTTCCCTACAGATGCCCAAGAATGAGCAGTGGCTCATGGCCATGTTGGTCACTCTCAACTCCCATTTTCAGCTGCCTCAATCTCTTCCACCCGAGACTAGGACCTCAGTCACCCAACCCAACCAATCCTGGGAGTTCCATCCAAACTTCAAGGATTTCCTCCAAACAAATATCCAAGAGATTCTCCTACAGCCAGATCTCCAGTCTTATGGCTGACACTCTGCACGCCTCAACCACCCTTTTCAGTTGTCAAGGTGAGCCATCACCATTTTTATTTCAGGTTAGTCTAAACTAACTATCATGCTTTAATCAGACCAGGATTGAACAGCAGGGCAATCATTTTAAGGGCCTCTACTTGCCTGAAGGTTGGCACACCAACCCCACATAGCGATCTCAATGTTGTTCTTGGCCATATAGTTAAAGGAAAGAAGAACAGCCTTGCCAACATCCTTTGAACAGGCTTTACCCCATCTACACCGCAGATTCCAGTACCCCGCTTGTTGACAGTCATTGGCAGTGCATACAGCACCATGGACCCACAGTTCAAAGACACCAGCGCCAAACATATTGACAAAAAGCTCCATGTAACCCAAAAGGCGCGGATTGCCTACTTATGAACAATGGTCAACCTCAACCGCATCCGACGTATTGCCAACCCCGCCGTCGTGAATTTCCCGTTGTTCTGGGATGATATCAATGAGGACCTCAAGGCTCGCCGACAACATTCCAAAGTCTACAATGTCATCTTTGTGCACCTGGTCCTTGAACAGGACATGCGCCTCTAGGATGGTAAGCAAACCATCAACAACCTGCCGGAGGAGACCCAGGGACTCCCCACCCAAGCCAAGTTGCTAGCACAGGCTTCTGCCGAGGTGTCAGCCTGGGTGTGGAACTAACCGTGGTTATTGGTTGTAACTGAGGTAGGTTGATGATTAAAAGTGGTTTGGGTAAAGTTAAGTCCTGTAAAAAGGTACTTCCTCAATCAGTAATCTTGTCTGAGAGGCTTGCTCTAATTGCTCTAATTAGGCGCATCCAAATCAATACAGAGTATTAATAGGCATCCAAGGAGGTACTCACTTGGGTTCGTGGTTTCTACCTTATTGAAGGTAGGTTGTGGCCAATTCTTGAGGTAATAACAGTATTAAACTATAGATTATCCAGAATTGGGGGATTGTTGGAGAATGGGGAACTAAGCAAGGTAAATATCTCTAAGGTATGTACTGTGCTGTGGTGTTCTAAATATTCTCTGGGGGATAAACAACTGTTTACAGTCTGTTTATATATTGTAAGAGCTCCTCAAGGGGGAACTGTGAGCGCTTCCATGACCTGGGAGGTACTGTGGAACTTCAGGGGCAAGACAGATCCTTTTGGAAGGATCTGTTAATGTTTATGATGTGATTTCTACTAAGGCTGTGTTATGGGACACATCTTTGATCAGTAGTCCTTAGTGGGATTGGATCACATCATGACATTTGTATTAATTGATCTGTTATTAATATTAATAAAGTTATTAACTTATAATGATGTCATTTATTATTGGTACATCTTATAAGTATTAATTATTATAATATTAATAAGTTCTTTTATTAATAAGATATTAAATTACATATCTTATGCGTGAAATATTCCAATGTTAAGGAATGTGGGCGTAATCAGAGGGGAAAGAGTGATATCTGTTACTCTGGATATTTCACGTGACAGGGGGGCAAAGGCCTACAAGTTATGTATCTTGTATAACAGGAGTACATAGCTTAACCAGAATTATTCATGAGTTTATTAATGAATATATTATTAAAGTATTTATATTAATTAATGTAATTAATGTACTTTAATAATATTAATATTAATGTAATAATAATGAAGGTATAATAATAATAATAACTACAGAATATTAATTATTATTAAGGATAATAATTAATATTACGTGGAGTTATTTATAATAAATAATGATAATAAATAGTAATAATAATTAATAAGAATAGTAATTATTATTAGAGATAATAATTATTAATAATGTTTGCAGTTACGTGGTACATGTCAGGTACTGTGATATGTACTCAGTGGCTGACACTTCCTCCCTCTAAAAAAGGGTTGACTAAAAAATTTTTAATGATTTCTTTTGTCAACTCTGTATTGTCTCAGAATTCTTTCTGAGTCAGGGATCTGATCAGCTGTAAGCCATTCATCCTCTTTGGATCCACTATATCTGACTAAGTACTGTTTGACATCTTCATTATTCTTTCTAATTTTTCTATGCTGTATAACTTTCTTCACTTTAATGAGTTGGTCCTTCTCTACTGGAGGTATCACAACTCTAATGTTATCTTTCCTTAGAGGAAATTTATCATCATTATTAGGAATAAATGGTTTGATTAGACTAACTGGGAATGTGGGGTGTTTCCTTTCTAATTCTCCAGTTAATATAACTTCTACAGCATTTGCTCCATGTAAAGCTTTAATTGTATAAGGTCCAACATAGGAGTCCCTGAGTTTCTTGGGTCCTGTTAAATTAGTAAAATTAAATGTAGAAATAAGAACTTGATCTCCAACTTTAAATTGGTGAACCTTATGGGTTTTGTCCCATCTATTCTTATTATATTCAAAAGATTTCTTAATACATTCTGCTGCGTAATTTGCAGTTTTAGTCATCATTTGATGGAAATTAGTGGCATTGGGGTGAATTGTTACTGATTTAGAGAGAACTAATTCTTTGGGGAACCAAGGTATCCATCCTCTTTCTAATTCAAAAGGAGTAATGTCAGTACTACTGTGTTTACTGGAATTATAAGCAAATTCTAATGCTGGTAATAGTGAACACCAGTCATGTGAGTAATTATCTTTGTCTTTAAATTCTAGACCATAAGCACAATATCTTCTAATCATATCTTCCAAGGTTTGAATCATTCTTTCAGCTAATCCATCAGTCTGAGGATGATAAGCTGTAGAGAACTTCAATTGAGTGCCACATAAATCATATAAACCTTTCCAGAATTCAGATGTAAATTTTGGATCTCTGTCTGTAATAATATATCTAGGACATCCTACATCAGCTATAATCTTTTGCCAGAATAGTAGAGCTACATCAAATGCATTATTTTCCTTATGACATGGCAAGAATTTAGCTCTTTTAGAGAATCTGTCAACTACTACTAGTACAGAATTGTAGTTATTCATTCCAGCTGGAGGTAATCCTGTAACAAAATCCATATTAATTACAGACCATCTTTCTGTTGGTTCTTCAATTTCCTGTAGTAAACCATATCTTTTTCCAGTAGCTTTATTTGCTTTTTGACATCTTTCACAAGATTCACAATATTCCTTGGTTGCATTTCTATAATGGGGCCACCAAGCTATATGTTTAACTCTTTCTATAGTTCTGTCAAAGGAAAAATGTCCTGCTGTGATATTATCATGGCATTCTTTAAGAAAAAGATTAGTATGTTCCTTTTTAGCCAGAACTACTACGCTAGTATGTTTGGTCCTATGATATATCAATCCATCCAGAAGTGAAAATCTGTTTTCATTAAAGGCAGTAGACCAAGGTTCTTCTAAAGAATTAATCAAGTCCAGGTTTTTATGTTTACTTTGTAGAATTTCTTTAAGAGTGGAGCAATTCTTGTCCAGGTTATAACTTTCACGTATTTCATCCCAAAATTCTTCCTTCATTTCAGTAACATGAAGTCCAAGAATGTCATATGTTTCAGAAGGGTCATCATAAGCAGGATTATTTGCATCATTAATTAGTGGAAAAAGGCACATAATTTTTGCCGCTATTTCTCCATCCCAAGCAGGATTTTCTGGTAGATTGTCTAAAGACCATCTACTGAGACCATCAGCATTTTTATGTATATTTCCAGCTCTGTGGACAATAGTCATACTGCCTCTCCATTCTTGGATTGCAATTTGCCATCTTAACATATGTCTGTTGGGAGTTTTCATACTGAGTAAACTTTTGAGTGCACTACAATCAGTAATAACTTCAAAATCACAACCATCCAAGTAGTAATATAATTTGTCTAAAGCCCATACTAGACATAAGCATTCTAGTTGGCTAGCACCATATTTCTTCTCACTGTCCTTAAGTGTGCGTGAAATATAACATATTACTCCTTCTTTGGGAATGTCCTGTAAATCTTGTACTTGATGTAAAGCAGCTCCAAGTCCTTCCATGCTTGCATCTACATATAATTTGTAAGGCTTGTGAGGGTCAGGCATTAATAATATGGGGCAGATGTTAACATTTCTCTGATTTTATTAAAGGCATCTACTCTGGGGGACGTCATCTCATATGCAGTGTTTGGACTAGTAATTTGGTACAGGGGCCCAGTAATTTTAGCAAAGTCTTTAATGTGTTGCCTGTAATAACTAGCAAAACCTAAAAATGATTGTAATTCCTTGACATTAGTTGGCATGGGCTTAAGCAATACTGCAGCCACTTTATTCATGTCAATAGCAATACTAAGTCCAGAAACTATATGTCCAAGTGCTTTTAATTCCTTAAAACCAAATTGACATTTGTTCATGGATATTTTCATATTCATTTTTGTAACTCTGTCTAAAACTATTGAAAGTTTTTCCAAATGTTCTTTCCAGTCTTGACTAAAAATAATGATGTCATCAATGTAGATAATAAGCCAGCCTTCACGTAATTCTTTGTGGAATTCTATGTCCATCATTCTTTGGAAGTGAGAGGGGGCATTCTTAATTCCAAAAGGCATTCTTTGGTACTCATATATTCCCATATGTAATATTATTCTCATCAAATATCTACTGTCTTCATGAATTACATTCTGATGGAAACCTTTGAGTACATCCATACAAGTTATGAATTTAGCATCTTTTAGCTGAGTCAGTGCTTCACTGATTTTGGGCATGGGGTATCTATCAGGTATGGTATAGTTATTAAGACCTCTAAAGTCTCCAACCATTCTTGATTTTCCATTATGCCAAGCAATAATAACTGGGGTAGTAACTTCTACATTTTCATTTGCTCCCACTTTGCGTAAGACATTCATTCTTACTAATTCAGTAACATGCTGCTGTAAAGCTTCTCTACTTCTGGGGGAAGCAGGATAAGCAGCTTTCCTTAAAGCAGGAGGATAAGGTCTAGTAGTATTAAGATTAATTCTTACTTCATGTCCTCTAATGCTTCCAAAGGGTTCATCAGCAGTGGCAAATGCAAGTTTCTTTTTATGTAGCAAGTTCTTTAGTTCCTTTAATTGCTCATCATCTAAATTCTCAGCAATCTTTGCTTCTAATATTGTATTATCAAAGTTAGAATTATTGATAGAATTACATTCAAGTTGCTCCAGGTTCATTTTGTCACTTATTCCAAGTTCAAACTTGTTCATAATGTCGCCATTGAAGGTAAAATATCTTCCATTAGAATTTATCACATCTATTCCATAATTAATGATATAATCATTTCCTAAAATGATATATTTCATTTTAAAATCTTCCATAACTATTAATTCAGCGGTAATCTGAATACTTTGTTTGTTATGGGGGAATATAATATCTAATTTGATAATACCTAGTGGTTTCAATTTACTGTTACAACTGTAGAATTTCTCAGAATTAATGGGGATTAATTCTTTCTTCCATTGAGGCAATATCTTATCTAATAAATTGGGACCAATAATAGAGCAGAAGGCTCCTCCATCAATTAAACATTTAAGTTTAAACTTGTTACATATTATATTAGTGATATTAGTACCACCAGTCTTATGTATTTTTCCAGAATGCATCTCATTTGACAAGTGTAATTTCTTAATGTTTACAGGTCTGAATTTATCTTCCATTTTAGAAATATTAGATATGATCAATTCATCTTTTGAAACAATGGCATGAGTACTGTGAATATCTGAGTCAGAATCAATGGAATCAGAATCAGAATCATCTGGTAAAGATTCTATACTAGATTGGGAATCATCATTAATGGGGACCAAGTTATCATCAATGTTTTCAATGCAGTGTACTTTTTTACTAGATTTCTTATTGGGACATTTATTGGATCTATGTCCTTTCTTTCCACATTAAAAACACGTAATTTCTTTCTCAGAAGTGTCTTTGGTTTCCTTCTGGTCTGATTTCCTGGAATCTTTATAATTATCTCTTTTGACAGATTTATACTTTTCTTTCTTGTCCTTTCTTTTAACATTGACAAGACTTTCCAGTTGATTGATGAATTCAGTTAAATCACTGTCACTTTGTAGAACTCTACGCATCATGTACTCAGTATTATGATCTAATTGTCCAAGTAATTTATCATTAATAGAGGCATTGTCTACATCTCTTTCAATGGCTTTAATTCTGTTCACTTGTTGTGTAACCCAATCAGATGGTTCTACATCACTCAGTATGTCAAATCTGCTTCTTCTGAAGTTGGTTTTCACTTTTCTCTTCCATTCAGGAGTGCTAAATTTATTAATGATTTCCTTTTTCCAGAATAACCAATTTTTATTGCCAGGTACTTCTTTTTTCCTAGAATTATACCATGAATTTGCAACTCCAGTAAGAATTGAATTCAATTTTGAGCATATAATTTGATCAGGGGCATTAGTATCTTCTTTCAAGTTATCAATCCAATCAATAAATTTAAAGTGGTCATATTCTCCCACTCCAGAAAAGGTTAGCCACTCATTAGTCTTTGGCAGACCTGCTAATACTAATTTGTGGATGGCCTTGTCTTCATCCAAACTATTAATGGTGGATGTGGCCACTCTAATTTGTTGAGTATTGAGAGTTGGCGTAGCAGTTTGATCCCTGCTTGGTTCAACTTGGGTATTCTGTAAAGGTGAAGGGGTTAAATTGGCCAATTGAGTTGTAATGACTGGAGGAATAGATTGACTGTCATCTCCAATGTCATTAATAGTATCATGTCTGCTTCTTGGTTGGGCATCTCTAGTCAGGAGTTCTTCCAACTTGTGCATGATATCTGAGTTGTTTTTGGTCATTTCTGACGTAACACATGTGAACTGTTTCTCAATTCTGTTCACTACATCTTCAAAGGTTCTAAATTGAGAATCTACTTTATTAGTAGTATCTGATTGTAAATTCTGAATTTTTAATTCCAATTGTTCCACTTTCTTAACAAGATCTTGGTTGGAATTACCTTGCTCTTCAACCCAGTCATCAATTCTGGTCATAGAATTAGACAGTTGTTTACTAAATGTTTTACAATGATCATCCAATTCTACATGAAACATATCAATTTTTGTATCCATTTCAGTCAACCTCTGTTGAATAAGATATAATGTACTATCTTCTGAGTTCACCTGCTCATCTGTAGCTCTCATAATTTTACGGCATAATTCTTGTAAGTCATTGGATAGAGCTTTGTTACTATTGTTCATAGCATTTACTACATGTTGGAATGTGGTAATTTGTTGATGTTGTTCAGGAGTACAAGTAGACTTATTGGAGTCATTAATTATTACACATGGGGAACTTTGTGTTCTAATTTTCTGACTAGATGATGGGGAAGTGTTACAAGTTAAGGGGATTCTTCCATCTGGCGCTCTTGACGGGCTATTTTGCCTTGCTCCAGATGTTGATAAGTCCCTTGGAGGGATCTCCCTAGGCGTACCATTTCTGAATAGATCTGGTTTCTCCATTGGGTATTCTTCCCTGTGTTCCTGGGATGTCTGGAATTGACATTTCTGCCCTTGGGACCACGGGGATTTTGGGTTCTTATTGGAGTGTTGGAAGGATTGGGGGGAGAGAAAAGGATTCCTGGAGATAAATGAAGAGGATTCCAATCCTTGGTGCGGTAGAGGGTTGCTGGTAGCCCTTTGAGGCTGACCATATGACGGAAATCCTCCTGGCAGTAATTTAGATGGGCTTTCACTGCATTGAAGCTGCTCCTGTTCTTTACATCCTTTAACCAATATTTGTTCTCCTTCATCCTGTAATAAAACCTTTCGAATTTTTCCTCTGCTGTTACTAGAAGCAGAAGAAATTGACTGATTATCAGTTTTTTTTACTTCTATAAATGATTTTATTTAAAGATTCTTGTTTGCCAGGGGGCAAAACTGACGCTGGTGGAAATCCAAGTCTTGGCTCTGGCTCCCTGGTGCGGCCATTGTAACCTCTATTTCTAAGGGAAGGAGGAGTCATTGTAAAAATGCGTAAAAAGTTGTTAGTAGGAGATTTTTATAAGGAAAATTTGTTTAAAATTTAATTCACCAGATGACTTGTCTGATGGAGTAACAGAGGTTTCTCTGTTAGTGGTAATCTCAGAGGTTTCTCTGGTGTCACGGGCTGTAGTGGTCTTGTCAGACACTCTCAAAATGTCCAATTCAGGGGTAAGTTTGTCTACGTTGGTGGACACTAAAACAAAAAGAAAATTAGTAAAAATGTGTTATATTTTTACTTATTTAAAGATGTTTGCTTACTCTTCAGAATTTTTCTTTGAAGAGGGCTTAAAGGTTTGTTGTTTTTATGGAGAAAAGAGATATAAGGTAATGTAAATTTGTTACTTTTATTGAGAGTAATAGTAGTGTTACTATGATTTTTATGCGGTGAAATCAAGTGGCTTGTTGTGAGTGTGACAAGACTTGAAAAGAGGCTGTTTTTATGTCTAAATTTCCAGGTGGAAATGACAAAAATTGAGCTAAATTTTAGTAAGATGTGCCTGAGAGGGGATTAGTCTTCCTTTCAGGTTGAGAGAGTGGATGTAAACTGATCAAATTGATCTGTTTGACAGTGAAATTTGTTATTTTTAATTGTTTTTTATGTGTTCAAATCACGGAGAGACTCGACGTGATTTGTGAGATGTCCTTGAAAGGGTATTATTCTTCCTTTCAGGGGGAGAAAAATAGATGTAAACTGATCAATTGATCTGTTTTATAGTTGATTTTAATTAGTTTATACTAATTTTATTTTTATTTCGGATAAATCACGGAGAGACTCAACGTGATTTGTGAGATATTCCTGAAAGGGGATTAGTCTTCCTTTCAGGGTGAGAGATAATGTGTAAATATGATCAGAAATGATCTAATTTACTTTTAATTAGTTTAATTTACACTTTTTTACTATGTACAAATCACGGAGTGACTCTGAAACGTGATTTGTGAGATAAAAAAGTCTCGACGGGCCTAATACACACTGTTCCCGATGTGTAATAATGGAATAGATCAGACAGTTAAATGCAGCTGATTTTTCCCGTTATTTTGATCTACTCAACACCTTAATAGCTCAAGTATTGAGTGAGAAAGTCTAACGTCGACGATTGTTATGATCGGATATAAGGGTCTTATCCGTGTATTATACTGTAGAATGTATGCTGGAACTTCCAGAAGTGCGTCGGCGCACGTATGTATACTGTAGATCCTGGAATATCCGGGGAATACAGTATGTAACACGTGATCAGGCTAGAAGATCAATCTTCCGATCACTTTTATACTATGTAGTATACACCCGGTATGTACTACGGTGTGTATTACCACTTGTATGCGGTAACTATGGGTATTACCACTATGTAATTCGTGATCGAGGAGGATTTTTAGGGATTAGATGACTAGTGCCGTGGGAATGGAGGCTCTAGAGAGTAAGGGAACGAGATTTTAGTAGTGTAAATCTACTACTGCGGTTCGAATGGTCTACTCAGAATTCTCTATGAGTAGTGGATCTACTAGAACGTAGAATTTTGAAGAGATTTTATTATAAAAAAGGCGCTTTTTTCTTGTTTTTTGATCAATATCTTCAGCCAGATATTGGATTTTAATTTTTTATATGTTTTTTTAGTTTATAATTTCGAGTTTTTTTTCTCAATTTTTTGTAGGTTTTTTTATTTTTTTCTTAGACTCAAATTTGGGTAGCAGACTCTGTTTTTATTGCAATTTTATAATTTTTTAGAGATAAGAAATATAGAAAAAAAAACAAAGCGGTATTTTTATGATTTTTTATATTTTTCTGTAGTTGAATGCAGTCAATCTAGGATCTTTATTTCTTCTACTGTTTCTAAGTAGATGTCTAGGGACTGCTGGGGGTCACAATCAAAAAAGGGGGGAACAGACACGTAAGTATTGTTAGAGGAAATTATATCACAAAATATGTCATTAAAGGGTGGATCCCTTTCTTCTAAAGCTGATTTAAGTTCTTTTCTGACAATTTTTGTGTGCTCTTCTTTAGTCAACACGTCAGATTCTTCAGTATTAATTAAAGTGCCGTCAGGGGAATAAATGTTGGTGAGTCTAAGTTGTTTTATTTTTGTCCAGGTACAGTTATAGAATTGGTCTTCTCCTTCTATAACTTCAGTTTTGATAACCAGTTGTGACGTGGTAATATTGTCAGGGTTGTCCAATTGGTAATGTCTTTGTTGGAATAGGTTTGAGTTCTTCTTAAAGTCACAAATGATCTCTGGCATCTATTAAAGGGCCATTTTCACGACAAATAAAAAGGTAAGGAGGTGTTAGAGATGATTTTTTAAGGGTAAGAGGGTGAAAAAATCACGGATAAATAAAGGCCAGACCCCCAATTGTCAGCCTGGGTGTGGAACTAACCGTGGTTATTGGTTGTAACTGAGGTAGGTTGATGATTAAAAGTGGTTTGGGTAAAGTTAAGTCCTGTAAAAAGGTACTTCCTCAATCAGTAATCTTGTCTGAGAGGCTTGCTCTAATTGCTCTAATTAGGCGCATCCAAATCAATACAGAGTATTAATAGGCATCCAAGGAGGTACTCACTTGGGTTCGTGGTTTCTACCTTATTGAAGGTAGGTTGTGGCCAATTCTTGAGGTAATAACAGTATTAAACTATAGATTATCCAGAATTGGGGGATTGTTGGAGAATGGGGAACTAAGCAAGGTAAATATCTCTAAGGTATGTACTGTGCTGTGGTGTTCTAAATATTCTCTGGGGGATAAACAACTGTTTACAGTCTGTTTATATATTGTAAGAGCTCCTCAAGGGGGAACTGTGAGCGCTTCCATGACCTGGGAGGTACTGTGGAACTTCAGGGGCAAGACAGATCCTTTTGGGAAGGATCTGTTAATGTTTATGATGTGATTTCTACTAAGGCTGTGTTATGGGACACATCTTTGATCAGTAGTCCTTAGTGGGATTGGATCACATCATGAATTTGTATTAATTGATCTGTTATTAATATTAATAAAGTTATTAACTTATAATGATGTCATTTATTATTGGTACATCTTATAAGTATTAATTATTATAATATTAATAAGTTCTTTTATTAATAAGATATTAAATTACATATCTTATGCGTGAAATATTCCAATGTTAAGGAATGTGGGCGTAATCAGAGGGGAAAGAGTGATATCTGTTACTCTGGATATTTCACGTGACAGGGGGGCAAAGGCCTACAAGTTATGTATCTTGTATAACAGGAGTACATAGCTTAACCAGAATTATTCATGAGTTTATTAATGAATATATTATTAAAGTATTTATATTAATTAATGTAATTAATGTACTTTAATAATATTAATATTAATGTAATAATAATGAAGGTATAATAATAATAATAACTACAGAATATTAATTATTATTAAGGATAATAATTAATATTACGTGGAGTTATTTATAATAAATAATGATAATAAATAGTAATAATAATTAATAAGAATAGTAATTATTATTAGAGATAATAATTATTAATAATGTTTGCAGTTACGTGGTACATGTCAGGTACTGTGATATGTACTCAGTGGCTGACACGAGGCCCCCAAGATGGTGACTGCAACAGGATAATGATTCCAATTTTTTTTATTCTTTTTTTTTTTCCTTTTCTCTCATTTTCTTTTCTCTCAGGGATTTTTTCCACGCTTCTCATCAAGAGGTGGTTTTTTTATCCCTTGTCTTTATTGTTTTTTTTATTTTTTTTATTTTTTTTTTATTTTTTTTTTTTATTTTTATTTTTTTTTTTTTTTTTTTTTATTTTTTTTTTTTTTTATTTTTTTTGCTTTTTTTTTTTTATTTTTTTATTTTTTTTTATTTTTTTTTTATTTTTTTTCTTTTTATTTTATTTTTTGATTTTATTTTTATTTTTATTTTTTTATTTTTATTTATTTTTTATTTTATTTTATTTTTTGTTTATTTATTTTAGTTATTTTATTTTTTGTATTTTTTTGTATTTTTTGTATTTTTGTATTGTTTTGTATTTTTTGTATTTTTTGTATTTTTTATTTTTTTGTATTTTTTTTGTATTTTTTGTATTTTTTGTATTTTTTTGTATTTTTTTTTTTTTTGTATTTTTTTTTTATTTTCTTTATAAATGTAATTTACAAATGATTTTACCTCCTCTTGATGATACAGGACCCCGTTGTGGGCCAGAGTCCCATGAGCACCAATTCACAGCGGCCCCAAAAAAGGGGTTTGGGGATGACTGACAGTTGTTAAGTCGTCAAGCCGGCATGGGAACCGCTGAAATTTTTGGCCGTTTTCATGTTGGCTGTCAGGCAAGCTTGCACCGGTTTTCAGGTTGACTTGAAAACGGCTCAGCTCATGAGCCGTTTTCAAGTCGGCTGTCAGGCGGGTTTGCGCCGGTTCTCAGGTCAACATGAAAACGGCTCAGCTCGTGAGCCGTTTTCAAGTCGGTTCCAAACTGACTTGGGAGCAATTTTGAGCTGGTTCTAGGGCCGGTTTCCAAGTCAAATTGGAAACGGAAGACTGGGCACCCAACCAGGAAGTCAAGTCCTGGCTGTGAGAAAGCCGTTCCCAAGTCGTCTGGCCAAACGACTTGGAAACGTCCTGGTGCACCCGTGGTGTAAGGTAAGGTTTTTCTTTTTATTTTTTATTTTTTAAGTGTAATTTTGCCTTTGGCATTGCATGTTGTAGACTGAGATACATAAATTGTCATTACGCACTGCAGCTACAGTCATAGCGCACATCATGACACAATGATGAGCCGCAGCTATGACTTCTACACCACAGACGCATTCGGGCGCCTTCAAGACGTCTTTTATTGACGCCTTGAAGGCGCCTGTTTCCCATTCAATGCCCCGTCAGGAGGCATTTGCGTTTTCAAGGCGCCGTGGAAATCAGTTGAATGCAAGCGCAGTGAAGGCGCCTTCGAGCCGCCTTCACGACGACCCCTAAGCCAAGTTGTCCCCAAGGCGGATCTACATCCGCCTCTGAGACGACTGCCAAACGCATTGAAGTTGCCTTATAGCCAACTTCAAGACGCATCTTAAGTGTCGTCGTCCGGGCCAATTTAGTTTTCCCATGAAATATTGCAGCCCGGCCGGCTACAGGGCAGCTGGAAATGACCGCCATCAAGCTTGTGCTCAATGGCACCATTTTATTTGTTGGGGGCAAACACCCGTTGGGTTTTACGTATTGCATGTGTGGATATTTGTATCTAGCTTGTATGTGGACTAGCTGAGGTAAGACAACCTAAATAAGTAATGAAAACGGCATCAAGATTTTTTTTTGCGTGTATAATTTGTAGGGGATAAACAGGATACGAAGATAAATAAACAGGATAGGAAGGGGATTGATAAACTCACACCCCTGGCCTCACGCCCATCAATAAAAGGGTGTGCGGGCTGCACGCCCTGCCAGGGAGGATAGGGCGTTGATAAACGCACGCCAACGCCAACCCGCACGCCAATTTTTTTTGGCGTGTGGGAGCGCACGCCAAACAATTGGCGTGTGGCTCCCACACGCCAATTTTGTTTGGCGTGAAGGCCCTGCACGCCAAAAATAATTGGTGTGCGGGTCCCACACGCCAATTGTTGGCGTGTGGGAACGCCGGTTGGCCGGCCAGGAGGAACTCCTCCTGGCTGACGAGGTCGTATCACCCCTCGCCAGCCGGAGGACTTCCTCCTGGCTGACGAGGTCGTATCACCTCGCCAGCCGGGAGGACTTCCTCCTGGCTGACGAGGTCGTATCACCTCGCCAGCCGGGGAGGACTTCCTCCTGGCTGACGAGGTTGTATAACCTCGCCAGCCGGGAGGAAGTCCTCCCAGCCGACGAGGTTATACAGCCTCAGCGGCCAGGAGGAAGTCCTCCTGGCCGACAGGTTGTATAACCTTGCCAGCCGGGAGGAAGTCCCTCCTGGCCAATGAGGTTGTATCACCTCGTCAGCCGGGAGAAGTCCTCCCGGCTGATGAGGTGATAAAACCTTGTCGGCCGGCTTGCTCACGTAATTGAGTTGGCCCTCCCACTTGATTACGTGAGCAAGGGGATGTGTATATCCCCATACACATAATACATGTATGTATTATGTGTATGGGGATATCGCATGTGATATCCCCCCGCATGCCAAACAATTGGCGTGCGGGGCCTACACGCCAATTTTATTTAACGTGCGGGGCCCACACCCCAGAAAAAAATGGCGTGTGGGAGCCACACGCCAATTGTTTGGCGTGCGCTCCCACACGCCAATTTTTTTGGCGTGTAGACCCTACACGCCAAAAAAAAATGGCGTGTAGGCCCTGCACGCCAAAAAATATTGGTGTGCGGGTTGGCGTTGGTGTGCGTCTATCAACGCCCGGGAGGATACAGCCCCCTCGGCCGTAGGGATCCCCCCCGGTCGAGGAGGTTATACAACCTCCTTGACCGGAGGGATTCCCTCCCATTCAAGGAGGTTGTACAATCTCCTTGACCGGGGGGGATCCCTCCCAGTTGAGGAGGCGTTATACCCTCCTTGACCGGAGGGATTCCTGGTTGAGGAGGCTGTATTCCTCAACCGGAGCTGATGTCATGCGTACATTCCTGTGTACGTATGACATCAGCATGTATATAGGTAGGGGCACGCCCCTGCCTATATCCATAGGAAGGGTGTGCAAACCGCACGCCCTTTTCTGAACGGGGTGTGCAAACCGCACGCCCTGTTCTGAACGGGGTGTGCAAACCGCACGCCCTGTTCCTGAACGGGGTGTGCAAACCGCACGCCCTGTTCTGAATGGGGTGTGCAAACCGCACGCCCTGTTCTGAATGGGGCAATGCAAACCGCATGCCCTGTTCTGAACAGGGTGTGCAAACCGCACGCCCTGTTCTGAACGGGGCCTGCAAACCGCACGCCCTGTTCTGGAATGGGGCGTGCAAACTGCACGCCCTGTTTGGAACAGGGCGTGCGACCGCAACGCCAATGGGCGTGCAGCCCGCACGTCAATAAAAAAAGGCATGCGGGCAGCACACCTTTTTTTTTATCAGCGTGCGTTGGGCGTGGGCGTGGGTTTATCAACCCACACAGGGAAAAGTGAGGAAGGGAAAGGAGGAAGGGGGATGGTTCAAATAAATCCCTCCTCAGCATTCACAGCCATGTGACCATGATTCTCAAGGGCAACCTGTGCAGCGATGATCTCTTTGGTTGGGAGCTGTTGCTCCTCCTTGGTCCAGTCGTTGATTGTTTTGATGCCATTCCAGAGCCGGGCATCTAGCTCAAGCACGAGCTGTCCAAACACAGAGTTATAAACTCTGGATTTGTGGTGATGTACCTCGAGATCGTTGTTGATATCCTCCCAGGCACAAGCAACCTTCTTGGTGGGGTTGGCAATCCGTTTAAGTTGGTTGAGATTCATCATGTGTCTAAGATAGGCCACCCTTGCCCGGCGTGGTTGACTAATTTGAGTATCATTCGGGATTTGAGAAGGAGCAACCTCCTTGAACCAAGAGTCCATGGTTGTGTATAAATTGGCTAAGAGCTTGTCAAGCTTGGGAGGTGGGATCAATGGGCTGCCAGAAATCCCAATGCAAAGCATGTTGGAAAAGAGACTCTTCTCACCCTTGAGAACAGTAGCGATGTGACAATTGAGTTCCGGTTTGTATCCAATATCTTGGGAATAACCCCATGGCATGTTTGAAGCCTTAAAGGCTGTGCTAGTATGTTCAATATTGCCCTTAACCCTTGTGAGATGTTAATTGAAAGAATATATATCATGTAACAAAGAAGATAGAAATTACTGACCTTGACAATCATGAAAGGGTGTCACGCTCTGTGATGCCAAGGACTGATAACCTTCTAGCTACACAAGGTGCAAGGCTAAAAATAATATGTAATAAATTATTTTAGAGGATTTTAATCTTTTTATTAATATTAAAAGATTATGAATTTAATTGGGAGGGGCCTGCAAGCAGGGGTGTTTTGGGTGCCCTCCAAAGGTGTTCATGATAATGCACGGGCGTTGATAAACGCAGCACGCCCCTGCCTATATACATGCTGATGTCATGCGTACACAAGAATGTACGCATGACATCAGCTCCGGTCGAGGAGGTTGTACGACCTCCTCGACCGGGAGGGAATCCCTCCGGCCGAGGAGGCTGTACACCCTCCTCAGCCGGAAGGATTCCCTCCCGGTCGAGGAGGTTGTACAACCTCCTCGACTGGAGGGAATCCCTCCGGCCGATACAACCTCCTCGACCGGAGGGATTCCCTCCAGTCGAGGAGGCTGTACAACCTCCTTGACCGGAGGGAGGGATTCCCTCCAGTCGAGGACGTTGTACAACCTCCTCGACCGGGGGGGATCCCTCCAGCCAAGGAGGTTGTACAGCCTCCTCGACTGGAGGGAATCCCTCCGGTCGAGGAAGTTGTACGACCTCCTCAACCGGGAGGGAATCCTTCCGGCCGAGGAGGGTGTACAACCTCCTCGGCCGGAGGGATTCCTTCCAGTCAAGGAGGTTGTACAACCTCCTTGACCGGAGGGATTCCCTCTGGCCAAGGAGGTTGTACACCCTCCTCGGCTGGAAGGATTCCCTCCCGGTCGAGGAGGTCGTACAACCTCCTCGACCGGAGGGATTCCCTCCAGTCGAGGAGGCTGTACAACCTCCTCGGCCGGAGGGATCCCCCCCGGTCGAGGAGGTTGTACAACCTCCTTGACTGGAGGGAATCCCTCCGGTCGAGGAGGCTGTATAACCTCCTCGACCGGAGGGAATACCTCCGGTCGAGGAGGTTGTACGACCTGACCGGGAGGGAATCTCTCCCGGTCGAGGGGCTTGCAGTCCTCCCCGGCAGGCGTGCGGCTGCACGCCCATCCTTGGGGGTGTCGCACGCCTGTAGATGGGCGTGCGAACTGCACGCCCATCTACAGGCGTGCCCACGCCCAAGGATGGGCGTGCAGCCCTCACGCCGATAAAAAAAATATGTGCGGGTTGCACACCTTTTTTTTAAGGGCGTGCGTGGGCGTGGGTGTGCGCCGATGGGCGTGCATTTATCAATGCCCATAATGCACAGGAACTTTGTAACCTTTTACACTGGGGCCTGCAAGCAGGGGTGTTTAAGTGCCCAGTAAAAATAGTGGCTAAGAAAGGGCCACAACTCCTAGTGAAACATGACTTACTGTAGGCTTTAAGGGGAGGAGGGGGGGCTTTCTTAAGGTAAACTGGACAGCTTGAAGTGGTTGGAAAGGTGTGGTGGACAGCTGGACAGAGTTGGAGTTGAGAGAAAGAGGCTTTGAGTCTTGAGGACTGATTTACTGGGCAGGACACTAGTAGGCTGGACTGGTGGAATGCTGGTGGTAAATATGATAAAGCTGGGGAATAAAAATACGGGGGGAAGAAAGGGCCTCTTAAATGCCTTTCTGGAGCCCTGATGGCGAAACACCAAGTGTTATTTTGGCTATGGGAACACTACAAGGAAAGAGTTATCCTTAGTAGAAATAAATGATGTAATTTATCAAATTATTACAGGTACAGGCTGTCAATAATTAATACAGTCTGTCAGTCATCTGTAGAAATCATCTGAGGGCGCTTCAAGAGCTCTTAGTTTGATGTACAACATGCATTGATCACTTGATCAATAGAATAAAAAAGAAATAATCAAATTATAGTACAGAATCTTATTTCTGTTTAATTTGGTTATTTCATATGTCAAGTTCTGTACCATGAGAGTTCTTGTCATACTTGCATGGAGGGCGCTTTTACAGCTCTCCATTCAATTATTTGACATGCAAACCTCCTGGGAAAAGTGTCAACATTTATTATTTTCCCGTGATTAAAGGAGCTTGTCATTTATTTTAATTGTACAAGTTCTTTTAGACTTGTTTGAAGTATCCTGATGATTTCTTTATCCCCTGTTTCTTTTCTTTCATATGTTATGATATTATTTAACTTATACTGTATGTATTTGTATAAGTTCATAATAATACAAAGACTATAAAACAGTGTAGTATTTATGTCAAATGTTATTTAATATTTTATTTATGTGTTTAAAGGATATTTACATAGTTTATTTAATTAATTATCCCGTATTTTTAGGACTTCTACTTATTAGAATACTCTCATATTACATATGTTTATACCTAGTAAGTATTTTAGCGCTTAGTAGGAGTATTCTTTAAGTTAATTTTCTTATTAGAAGGAGTAATTTTTCTAGGGTACTTTGGCTGAGGTACCCTAGGTTATTTTACTTGCTTTTTCAGAATATGAAATAATATTCTCACTTATCTCAAAGGTTAATGAGTTATTATTTATTTTATTATTATTTTTATTTATTATATTTGTTTGTTGCATTATTACTACGTAATAATGTTTCTATTTTAAAATTTTATCTTTTTCTTATGTTTATTATAATTTATTTTACATTATTACTTATGTAATAATGTCTCTTTCATATGTATTTTATTGATATTTATATGCAGTTGAGGAACTTACCTGAATTCCTGCCAACTCCGGGTGGATGGATGTTGGTTGGTTGGAGGAGTTGTGTGGTTCATGTTGGTGGTTGGAGGACTTGGTTGGGATATCTTATCTACGGTTTGCGGGCTCAAAAAGCTGTGGCAAGCTATCACAGGGTCATACAGTGACATTACACAGGTGAAAATTGATCTGGTGTGTGAAATGACACTTGCAAGACTATCACTGGTCTTTGACAAGACCAGCTGAAAGTTTCACAGTCATCTTACTGTAGTGAAGCTAAATCATGTTTGGATGAAGTTTAAAATATTTTAATCAATTTCAACAACAACAGGAATCTGAAACCTGTGCTTGTTTAAAATGACAAAATTTAGTGTGAAATATATACAGAAAGGTTGATTAAAATACTGAATTTTAATGAATTTTTGCCAAAGAAATGTCAAACCAGTACGATAAACTTATCCTTGAACTTGTCTGTGTTCAAGGGTTTCAAAAATTTCCACTAATTTGAAACAGCTTGTTCACTGAACAACAGTAAATTTATTTGTGTGAAACTTGTACTGAAAGGTTAAAGTATCAGGATTTTGGCTGAAGAGAAATGTGATATCTGTACCATACTAGTACTTGAAAGTGTACAAGATTTTGAATCATGTTCAATGAGCTTGACTAAAATTATTTATTGGTGTGAAACTTGTACAGAAATCAAAATATTCAGTACAACTGAAACTTGTACTGAAAAAAGTGTGGAAATTGTACAGGACACTGGTAGTTTTTCAAGTATCTGATGGTCCAAAATGAGGCCAAGGCCTATATAATACTAAGTGGCCCTTCTTTTTCAGATTTAATCATTCTATGACTGCCTACACACCAAGTTCCCCTTTTTTTTAAATCACCTACTCATCTTTTCCCTGTCTAATAAATTACTGATTTTCTTGAATTCAAATATCACTCAAGCCATCTGATTGTTGCTTGATACATTCAGATTAACCAATTGATATGAAAATCACAGGTAAGTTTCCACCTTAGTTTGATAGATTGGCCATCCCTGATGTGTGTTGAATGTTTGTTGCAGGCTTTGACTCAGTGGTTCAGCCTGATGGACATGAAAAATTTGTGTGTGTTTATTGTGGTGGGAAATCACTAGAGTTGAGGTATCTTCATTGGCACATGCAGACAACCAGTCATAAAGAGATGGAGTCTGCAGTGACTAAAGAAATGAAGAAGGCAGATAATCTAACCGGCAATTCAGAAGGAACAACAAGCAGGCTTTCCTTGTATGAACCAAATATTCTTTGTAAAATTTGTGTAAGAGTACTTCCTTATGTATGCTGTTTTATGGCCAATTATGTCTTCAAAAATATTTATACAGAATGGCCAATTACGTGACCAAAAATTAATATACACAATCTTTACTTGTGATCAGAATTTCATATACTGATTTTCCAATATATGTTTACTTATGCTGATTTATTGCTAATTTAATGATCAAGAAAAAAAAATTCTATGATGATTGTTGGCAAATTGATGATTAAAAAATTACATAATCACATTGGACTCAGCCTAAGTCCAGAAATCACAAGGTGCCATTGACTGCACCAACATCCCCCCTGAATGAATCATAAACCCCTGACGGGTTTTCAAGTGGGCTTGACAGCCTGTCCCGGGTTTTCAAGTTGACTTGAAAACCCTTGGCGGTCTTCAAGTTGGCTTGAAAACCCTTGGCAGTCTTCAAGTTGACTTGAAAACCATATTTTGGTTTTCAGTTCGACTTGAAGACCGGCAAGGGTTTTCAAGTTGACTTGAAAACCTTATGATGGTTCTCAAGTTCACTTGGAAACCCTCGGTGGTCTTCAAGTTGACTTGAAAACCATCCGGGGTGCTCAAGTTGTCATGAAGACGCATGTAATCCTGGGTTTCCCGGGCCAGGACCAATATTTGCCTTCAAGGCGTCTTTTCTCATGTATTTGTCTTGAAGACAAATCAGATTTCCCTGAAGTGCACACGTGGTGTACATAATAACTCAACTCACAGACTAAATCATTACATACACATTACATAAAGCTTGTATATATATATACCACATTGTAGAGAGAAACTATGAACTATTCAATTCATTCCTCATTGCATTAGTAAATATACATAGTTTCTAGTCAAATAAGCACAATAGGTTATGAGCCTTTTCTTTCTTTAAATCAGTTACCCCTATTACCGTTTTTTTTGCTATAAACTCATTTTTCATTGTCTCATAGTTGTGTCGTGTAGTTTTTTTTCTGTTATCTTTCTGTTGTGTCCTCTTTTTTTGAAATCAGTCTCACCACCAGTTAAATTCCCTTTTCTTTTTATCTCTCTTCTATCCCCTCTCCATGGCTCCTTTACAACGCTCTCCTTCCTCCATAGTCACTCGTTCTTCCAGCCAGGGTCAATCTTCCAACAATCTTCAAGGAAAACGCCCAGCCCACAGTTCTGCTGATTCTGAGGATGACCGGGTCACTGTCCGACCCGCTCTGCAAATGACTCCTCGAGCGGCGCCTCCTCACCTCCCAGCCAGGGAAGGACCAGATTTCTCTTTTACGTTGAATCCAGCTCACCCGGGTTTGATAGTTCGCAATGCCCACTCACGCTTCCTGGACCAACACAAACTGCAACCCAGTGGAAAAAACTTCCGCACGTGGATGAAGGGCATACAGGAGATGGAAAATTTTGTAATGGAGCGGGACAGCTGGTATCAGGAAGATTTTTCTCACGACCCTACAGAAAATATAGGCCGTACAATTTTACTAATATCACTTCACAGAGATATCAAGACTGACATGGGCAAACTGCCATCAAGTTTTGAAATCATGAATAGGATCAGACGCTGCTTCACGTCTTTTGGAAGGGCAGCCCAACTCAACCGGTGGGATGCGTTGAGAAGTATTGAATGCATCACAGATACGGACACCGGCTTGTTTTGACACCCCACCAGCCCATTTTGGGGGGCATGCCCATCCATGTTGGTGTGTTTCAAGGCACACCCAGTCCCCACGCCTTGGTGTGCCTCTGAAACACGCCAATAAGGATTGGTGTGCTTAAAAGGCACGCCAATCAGGATTGGTGTGCTTCAAAGGCAGGCCAATCCTGGTTGGCGTGCTTAATGGCGGCCCACCTGCATGCTGATATACATGCAGGTGAGCCTGTACGCCCTGGGTTATGGCCCATGGGAGACTTATAGTCTCACATAGGCCATAAACCATGGCCTATGGGAGAATTCCTCCCCAGCCATGAGGTTATACAACCTCATTTCCAAGGAGGAATTCCTCCCCAGCCATGATTTTGTATAACCTCATTTCTGGGGAGGAATTTCTCCCTGGCCATGAGGTTACACATAGACATATGTATGTGTATCAGTTGGGGTGCCAGTGGGCACGCAAACCAATAAAAATACATATGTGTATGTGTATTGATTGGCATGCCCACCTGCATGCCAAGCGATCTCCCACAGGCCATATGCCAGGGCGTGCGGGCCCACCTGCATGTATTTTGGCTTTCATGTGGGCCTCCATCAACCACACCAACTGGGATTGGTGTGCCTTTGAAGAAGGCCAATCCTTATTTGCGTGTTTCAGAGGCATGCCAAAGTGTGCCTTGAAACACGCCAACATGGATTGGTGTGCCTGCCAAATCCGTCAAAATAGGCTGGCGGGGGCGTCAAAACACACCAAAAACGGTTGGCATGCCCCTGGCATGGGTGTGCGTTTATCAAGCCCCCTCAGAGAAAAGGGGGTAGAGGACCTAGGGCGGAAAAAAGCTGAGGTGAGTCCAAGTCCTTGTTGTATGATAGCCCCAAAAAGGGGGTGACTCCCAAAAAACACTTCTTTTTGTTTTTTTGCTTGTGAATGATAAGGCATGGGATTGCTTATATGTAAGGGTTTGATCCCTTCACTGAATCTTTATGGAGAAGAATCCTGGATTTTGTTGGCACTGAGGAGAGATTCTAGAATAAAATGTTGTTTATTTCTAGCTCAGAAAAGAATAGAATGAAGTAGTCAAGATCTCTCTGTTGATTAGTATTTATATAAGATATGATGAAAGATAATAATGGAAAATAGAAGAGATGAAAGAAAGTGAATTTATAAGAGAAGTGTACTGCTTACCTATCTCAGCAAAGAATAGAATGAAGTAGTTGAGATCTCTGCTGCACTAGGAGGGGAGCAGGGTCTTGGGTGTTGCAGTAGTGTTGGATTCGATTATGTAATTCATCTTGGTGAAAACTGTGTAGGAGTCTCACATTATACTTTCTTTTTTGGATTAAGCAGTGCGTTTGAATTTTGTCTTTTTTTTAACTTTGTGTTTGCAGAAAAATCACAAGATTTTCCTGGGTTGTCCACCAGTGTGGAATCTAAGAAGGTGACGGTGCCGCTTGCAAGATGAGAGTGTGAAAAAGACAAATTTAATGTTCTGGCAATTCAGGGAGGAGGAAAGAATCAATTATGTAGAGGAGGGAGGAAAATGCTTCTGGTTTGGCCACTGGCATTGATTGTTTAAGCAATGAGCTTCTGCCCATGGATGAACCTTTGCCAACCGCTTCCTGTAATATATCCACTTCAAGCCCAATCCACATTTATTCATCCAATAGCACTTCATCATGGCCTCTGCGCCTTGCTGTAGCTCCTTCTGCAACCACCTCCGCTCACCACTTTGGACCATTTGTTTGGGATGCTTTTTCTTTAGACAACATCTTTGTTTTTCATCAGTCCATAAAGGACTTATTCTGTACCTTCCTCCATGGAAAGAAGGTTATACAACCTCATTGTTGGGGAGGAACTCCTCCCCAACAATGATGTTGTATAACCTCATTTCCGGGGAGGAACTCCTCCCCAACAATGAGGTTGTATAACCTTGACACCAGAGATTTCTAAGTTGGACATCTCTGACATCATCCATTGGTGTGCCAGTGGGAACACCAATTGATATCCCGCATGCCCTGGCTTGTGGCCTATGGGAGACTATAAGTCCCCCACAAGCCATAATCCAGGGCATGCGGGCCCACCCACATATAAATTGGCGTGCAGGTGCGCCGTCAAGCATGCCAACCAGGATTGGTGTGCCTGTAAAGCATGCCAACCAGGATTGGTGTGCCTGTAAAGCACACAAATCCCAATTGGTGTGTTTCACAGGCACACCAAGGCGTGGGCACTGAGGAAACAAAATAAAAGCTATGATGAAGCCAATGGTGTTGAGTATTATGTAACTCTTGACCTCAACTTTTAAGATAAAAGGAGCAAGCTGTCTGAAGACAACCTCCAACCTGAAGACAGGTATGCAATAAATGCTATTTAAGGGTAAAGGGGTTTGTTTAACCAATAAGGGAGGACAGATTTGCTTCCTTTGTTTAAGGGAATGGGTGGATGGAATTATAAGGGTTGAAATGGTGCTGGATACACAGAATACTGGCTAGAAGGTTACTTGAAAGATTTGTTAAGGCAATAATAAGAATGTGATTCTAGTTGGCGACTTAGAAATCTGGGTGAAAAACCAAAAAGGCAGTCAAGGGGTATGTTTATGTATGTTTTATTTCTCTCAGCTTGGAGTACTTCTTTAAATAGTATTTGACTGGGTGCTTTGTTGCCTGTATAATTACATATCTAATTCTCAACTTCCTAGTTGAATTACTATGTGGGCTTCAGCTGTATGTAGACCATGTGTTCTGTAATTAATCAGGCACATGGTGTTTGGGGCTTAGTGTTGAAACACGTGGCTTGGTATTCTCAATCTGGAATAGCCACTAGTCTCAAAACAGAAGCTATTCATTTTTACTGTTGTAATATGTGTTACAGTCTTTCATATGGGTTATGTCTTCCCTTCAGAGGATAATCCTTATCTTTCCATGGATAAGGTATTTATCCTATAAGTTTCAGATATTGCAAGGTATGTGTTTTGTTTCTTATGGGTTATCCATTATTACATAAGCTATAAGGCTCTATTTCCCTTTTTTCTAAGGGACTTTAGTTTATTTGAAGTCTTTGGGTAGGTTTAGGACATATTTATTGTCTCTAAGGCTGACACTTCTAGATTTTAACTTACTTGATCAATAGCTGCTTCCTTACACAGGTGTAGACAAAGTGTGCCAGCTATTATTTGATGACTAAACCACCAATACTTCTTTGGGTTGTGCATGCCAGTTTTCACCCTCATGAGGTTTTTCATTATGTATTGTGAATTCAAAAATGGTTGGACAACTTGATCCAGGCTTGAAGTTATGTGCTTAGGATGCACAGCAGGAGTTTAACTCTTGGTTCCCACCACACACAGCAACTGATCATTGGGCTGCACTTGATTTCATGCACAGGGCAGACACCAGAAAAAATGTAAAAAGCAGATTTTGTAATGCCATAATTTCTGAACAGCAAACTCAAAGATATGTTCAACCATTCTTCAAACCACAACATATAGTTTTTTTTTATTTTTTTTGGCTCTTGGTGTGACCAATCGATAAATGTTGATAAAGAGCTGTTGAGCTTGGGCAGAAGAAAACCAAAAAAGTTTAAGGTTTAAGACTCGTAAAACCTTCAGTACTTGACTGGCTGAGCTGACCTTAGTAGGACTTTGATATCCAATGCTTTCCCTCCGGCCTAACAGCTTCTTGAACCTCTGATATAGTCTCTTTGTCCCTCCCGACTCGATCTTCAACCCGGAACACCACCACCGCCAGTAAGCTCCAGTTTAAATCCACTTTTGAAAACTGAAATATCTCCCAAGTCTCAAAGGTCGAGCGATGATTCTTCCTCAACTTTATTGCCCTGAACTTGTTTAGATCCATTACAACCTGCTTTTAAAGTTGAATTATCCATGGGTTTTTTTTCGTTTTTCTTTTGCAAATTCACTGTACATCAACTTCACCAAACGATTTGAATAGATGTTGTATTTCCATACATTACAATACAACAGAAAGAATCCTGTGTAAGTCAGACATTCTGATAAAATAAGTAGGAACTGTTTGTCTAAATAGATATCACGAGGATGACGGGATGTGAATGCAGGAATATATCAAAAATAATAAAAAATAATGTGCATGTTGTTTAGTGTATAGCCTACATAATGTAAGTTTGCCTGGAGCTTGGCGCAATGATCGGACGGTTATATAGCCAATTCTAACCCAGCAGACGTCAGATTTCTGCCATCTAGAGCCAAATTTATTTGGTTTGCTTCATGCTCAATCGGCTCTGAGTCGACCCGAGCCAAGGTCGGACTTGAGAGTACGTTTAAGCCATCCATCACCTTGGTGTTAAGAACGGATATCAACCCTCTTCGCCCGATTGTCCAGCCTCATCTTAGAACTATTATCATCAATCAGTTGGCTCCTCAACACCTCTCTCTCTTGGAACTGAGAACAGTCTACTATAACTTGTCATCCGCCCCGCTGGGTCGACAAATTACACACATCTTTCTAGACTTTAGTTCTCCAAACCGGCCTCTTCAACATCTTTTTTCTTCTTTTTTTGACATCAATATATCAATTTTTTTGGTTTATAAAAAGGAGCCTTGGTTACCATGTCGGCCTCGATTTTTTTGGACTACCTTGCCAAGTTGCCTCCCAATGTTAACGCATTTGATGCGGCAGCCGACAAGATAGAGGAGATGCTAAGGGTCAGTTTGTTTTTCGCATCTTTTTTTCTTTTTCTTCTCTCTCTTTTTCTGATGTCTCTTGACTAACCGGTTGTGAAAAGTTACCGTTTGACACCAATCTATCTGCGTCTTTTTAAAAAGTCTCCTCGAAGTCCACTATGGTCACGCCGATTGAGGATTGTTGTCTTGGTGTTATATTGCATGTGAGTGTATTTATGATTACTTCACACAAACTTAACCCTCAAAACATAGCTGAATCTCTCAACGATCACTTTTCCCTTCCCCCCCCTCCTCAGCATCTTTGTCCAATCTGTCTATCTCTTGTACCAGCGATCTCAAATTCACAAGAATGCCAAACTGAAGTACAACAGAGGTTGGTAATCTTGTCAAAAACTAACAAGCATGACTTTGAAGAGCTTACTCGACTTCCTTTTTTAGTCGGACTGGTTGTCATCAACATATCCGATTCTTCAGCACTGGCTTATTTCTTCTATGCACCATGTGAGCCCTAAGAAGCATGCATGTATTGGCATAGTCAATCAATCTAACGTTGCACTCGCAATAGTGACAATTTACGTCATCGCCATCAACGTTGCCATGGATCAAGGACACCTGATAGACGAATCCACCATGGTATGCGTCTTTGGTCACAAATTTATGGCAATAGTTCTAGGCTCCTGGTGAGTGACTGAACGATACGATCACTCGCTCTGATAGTTTTATTGACGCCCTTCAACGTTTCTATGTAGGGGTACGCACAGCCATTTATCACTCGTAACGTTCGTCTGATTGCAGGCTGATGGTCTTCTCTACTCAGCTCTCTTATGGGGCTCTGCGTCTCAGTGCGCCCAGATCTTTTGGAATTCGGACCTGGCCTCCAATATGGACAGAGAAAAATTGAGACTTGCCATCAAGTGGAGCATGTACACTTTTTTTTTCATTGGTGCAATCGTGCCGCTTCGTAGGTCCACTCTTGCCTTTACTCTCCTTTCGTCTTGGATACGTCTTAAGCTCTTATCAACTACATTCGCTTGGGTGAGCTCGTGTACTGAGAATTGATCTTATCGTTTATTATCAAGCTGTTATATCTTGGTTATACATCCAAGCCTACCAACGCTTAAGAGAGATTGAAATCATTATTCATGGCATAGCTTCGAGCCTACGAGCAAAGAGTGGGACTTACGATCCGACACAATCTAGCGTTTTAACAATATTAATGTTGATACGCCCAGCAAGAGGAGTTGAACGTCTCGAAGTGAGCATCCGGGCCTTTTGAATGCCCGATTATGTCATGGAATCCTTTAAAATAACCGTGTTTTTATCTGGTGCATCAGCGTCAATTGGAATTAGCTCTCGTGACCTCGACCACGATCTATTGTGCTATCATCCTTGTGCTTATTGCCGTAAGTTTTCATATTCCATATTCCTCGATTCTGACCATCTTCTACTGAATATTTTTACCTACTGAGACATCCCTTGGTTTCACTTCTCACAGGTATACATACCCCTTCTCACGATATCCCTACGAGCTCTATACAACCAATCTGTCTCTCAATCTAAGATTGACGCGGTCATGGGCTCATCTCTAGGATCCAAGCCATCTCGGATTAGTAAGAAAATTCAACGCGAGCGACAGAGGTTGGTATACCACGCGCTCTGTGTGTTTTTGAGTACGGCAGTGCACCTCCCACCGACACTTTGGAAGGTAACTCAATCTAATTATTGATTGGACCCGAATCCAAATTGACTTGAATGTCTTTCACTTGTCCTTTTAGGTTTTCCATACTCAGGGCGACTTCTTGCACGATCTTACGTTCAAGGAAGTAACTCAGCACGTGAATCCCCATTCTTTCACTGATTGATTCACGATAGGCATAACTGACATGTTTCTTCACTTTTCTGATTGCCGAAATGAAAAAGGGTTTGGTGGCACCATTGGCGTTCTCTGGCAATCTGTAAGCTGCATGAAAATCAAAACAAAATTTAGCCAATCGCTCAGCTGACTCGTTAAATGAATCTATTGGGTTGGATCCAGCATACTTGTGCTCTTGAATTTCCATTCCTATCAAATCCTGCGCGATAGGAAGATGAGAGAGAAAACCAACAGGCAACCCTCGGCTCGGGTCAAGAATCAGAACCTCCCTGCAGAAGAACAGGCATCAGAACGTTATTCATCAGCCAATCCGACGACGAAGAGATCTCGCTTCACAACGTGGCAGAATCCACGGAAGTAGGCAGTCAGATGGGTAGGTTCAAGAGTGACTATTTTTCACGTTTTCGTCTGTCATCGCAAATCATCTTCGACTGATCACCTGATTTTCTTCTCAAACAGCTGAAAAATCAGAAAAATATCGCGGCTCTTCTCCCCCATCGCCAGCTTACATGAGCACATCCCTCGCGGGAATTAAAATTAAACAATCCACGTATTCAACGACCACATGATCGTTTCAGTTTCACACATATATAACGTCTCCTCTTTTTTAGGCCCAAAGCTCTATCAAGGCTGGTCACAAGATACGACAACACCCAAGATATCAACTCGCTCATCTTCCCCTCTTTTGTAGTCGTTCATTTATTTATTTATTTGACAAAAGTTGGTATTTTCCATCAATTTTTTACATGTCTTCGAATTCGAATCTGTGCGGAACTGTTGTTATTTTCCTTTTCTTCTTCTTCTTTTTGTTGTTGTTGATTACATTTCATGTCTGCTCTGTAATAGTATTGGAATGTTTGGTCGATGATTACTTTGATTCATTCTTATTAGAGTGTGTCCCCGCCTGTAGAGGATCGGACGTAGTCCAAACTGCCTTTCGTGTTGCAAGAAAAAAGACAAACAAATGATCCCCCCCCCACCAAGTGTGACATGCATTAAACACTGTCAGTTTCCTGCTGTAGGTCTTCCAATGAAACATGCCACTGTTCTGGGGTCCCTCTAAATTAAATTGAATATCCATTCATTCATAGTCTGGAAGAGCTGGCTTGTTGAATGACTCGGCTCTGGCTCGGCCAGCTGCAGGAGGGTGTCTGTTTTTTTGTTGGAAAACCTTGGACAAGTATGCATATACAGCATTACTTTGCTGAGGGTTTTTCCAGAGTGGCAGGTTCTGCCAGCTTGACATGCCTGTGCCATCTCCCGAAATTCTGGAGGCTCCCATGCTATTGGACAAGCCAATTCTACCCACAGTTGACCATTGGATGCCCCTCTGATCCATCCCTCCCCTCACCATCAGATTGTTTCCTCCTGGCCAATTTAATCTTCACACACCTTGGTTTTCTACAAGTATGAAACCTCCAGCAAAGTAGCTACAGTCCAAATATTGCTTCAAATCCAGTCTCAATCCTTTATCTACCACTCTCTGGGTGTAACCACATCTAGACAGTCCAACCCATGGATGGAACGTTTTCAAGAAACCCAACATGTTATCCAAGATCTAGATTAATATGGTATACATGGCTGAGCAACTTTGCAGCTATCTACTGGGGACTGAGAGTTTGTATTTTGGACCTTGTTTGTGTAGAACCCAATCTGTTCCTTGAAAAGATCCAAAAACAACTTGTTGATAATTATAGCGGTAGGTAGTAATCTTGTTGGATTGATAAATTTGCACAAAAAACCTGGTGCAACAAATTTCTACCTCCTTCAAAAAGCCACTAGATACGCTCAGCTCAACACTTGCAAGATTTCATCTGCCCAAGCTCGGATTGATGGGCTAAAATGGCTTACAATGTCTCTGCTGAGCTTCCAAGCATCCTTTCTTGATCCATCAGCATGTCATTCTGGTCTCACACTCTGATATCTTTTTTTCCCTAGAGGAATCTGCAATATTCAGTCCAGATTTGCTTGGATCTTTCTCCAGGTCAATAGCGGGGGACTGACACCATGTGTTATCAACAGGAATCAAATTCAACCTGCTTCAGTTTGGTTGCTGAAATCAGCTACCAAGCCATTCTGGCCATGAATGTAACAGCTCATACAGTCAAATCACACAGCTTTGGGCACTTCTCTAACTAGAGTATAAGTTGGTATGGTATAATAGATGATGATATGTTTTTGTATTTTTATAGTTTGTTTTCTTTGTTTTCTTTTGGCTTCCTTGGATGAATCAATAGCCTACAGTGAGCTCAATCTTGGTAATGGATAATGCTAGGATGCAGTCATTCCCAAGGGTAGCTGGGCTCTGTCAAGAGGCAGGTGAATTTATTTGCCTCCTGACTGTCCCACACTCAGACCAATTCAGGTCTGCTTCTTCCAAGTCAAAATCTACCTCCATCAAAAGCAGGCTATGTTTTATTCTCCAGACGTACCATGGGTCATCTCAATCCCCCCATATCAATTAACTAAAAATCATACCTGTCCTCCATTATTATCTGCAACCTTTGTGCCACTTTGAATCCGCATGAACATGTGTGTGTTTTGATCTTGCCTCTAGCCCCTCCGGTTGAAGAGGCTGTATAACCTCTTCAACCAGAGGGGATTCCCTCTGGTCAAAGAGGTTATACAACCTCTTTGACCAGAGGGGATTCCCTCCAGTCAAAGAGTTTATACAACCTCTTTGACCGGAGGGGATTCCCTCAAGTAAAAGAGGTTATACAACCTCTTTGACCAGAGGGGATTCCCTCCAGTCAAAGAGTTTATACAACCTCTTTGACCGGAGAGAATTCCTCTGGTCAAAGAGGCTGTATAACCTCTTTGACCGGAGGGGACTCCCTCCGGTAAAGCTGTACGGCGGCTGCAGGGTGACAGCACAGTCCCCAAAAATGGGGACTATGCCATCACCCGCCCAAATATGGGTGTGCGGTTGCACTCCCTATTTTGCGTGGGTGTTGCACGCCCGTAGATGGGTGTGCAAGCCACACGCCCTTCAAAAAAAAGGGTGTGCGGGCTGCACACCCTGTTTTTTATGGGTGTGTGTTGGGTGTGGGCGTGCGCCAAGGGGAGTGATTTTATCAATCCCCAAAATTTAGATGTGAATAAAATTCCTTTGAGGTTTGAACTTGAAAAGTGTTTGCCCTGGAGATTAAATCAGGTGAGAATAAATGTATAAGTCCTTATTACATGTTAAATATGGTTTACATAAAGATTTACATTAATTTATGTGTATTTTATACTATTAATTACCATGTGTCAAGCTTGGATTTTCCAGGATTTTCAAGAAGAAAACTACACCAATCAATGGTTCTTTATCCATTTATTGTGTGTTTGAAAATTGATTTTCCAATGATTTTTTTATTAAATTTTTTATTAAATTTGATACAAATAGGAGGGTACCATTGAATAATTGATCATGGGTGTGACTTGAACTCAAAGCCTTGTGTTCAAGGAATTTATTTCAGAGATTTTTCCTAGCTGTTAAACTACAAGACACTTTCTTGAAATAATCATGTCCAAATTCTTTTTTGATCAGAATAATGATAATAAAAAATGAAGAATCATTATTATTATTCAGGCTTGCAGTTTCAAGTATTACATTGTAACATCTTGGTGGTTGACAGTTGTCTTAATAAGATTTCAGCAACTACAGGAAAGTTTCCAAGCTGCACAGTCCTCTGTATTTTCCCAACCAAGAAATTCGGCCCTTGCAGCTTGGTATTGTGCTTCTAGTTCTACTGCAGAACCAAGGTGCTCCACCTTTGGGGAATTTCAACCTGTTTGGTAAATCACCTTTCTTCTCTCTCTGTGTTTTTGGTCAACATATATGGAATGGGGAAATTTTAATCAATACACGAGTCATTAATCAATTGATATGAAAGTTGAAGGAAAATTGAAAGAATTACTTTGTTGTTTTTTGCCATGTTTTTGTAAAAATCTTGCTTTGAATCTTACCCTTTCAAGCTCAGTAGAGGTCCCTAGCTTTAGAGACTTGGGCAGAGAAAATTGCCTAGTCTCCAGTTAAAGAGGGCTACCAAGGGCACAAGGGTGGGATGCAGGGGCTCTATATCTGTAAAGATGGCTTACCAAGCCACTTTATAGAGAAAATGGTGGATGCTATAGCACCTGAAAACAGGACAGGTTTCTGTAAACTTTCAGTAGGGGAGTACCAAATGCCAAGCCCTTGGTTGAGCTTTTGCTCAGTTTTTGGTTTTTTCCACCCAGTCCCTTATCACCAGAGTCTTGCAAGAATCTTTGAAGTCAAACTTCGAGAAACTTCAATTGGCACAGATTTTTTTTGAGTTGTCTCTCAAGTTTCTGCCTGCCAGAAAAAACTTTCTGCTGAGAAGGCACCTGGGGCTTCAGGGTCTCAAAAAACAGGCTGGATGACAAACCCTAGATAACACAATCCCCTTGTTTCAGGGTCTGGAAATGGTGTGCCATTGGTGCCTTGAAAATCAAGCCTCTGAAAGAGGGGCTTGCAACTAAAGTCTAAATTTTTTTGCGGGTCGCTTCAAATTTTTGGTGGGTAAATTCTGCCCCTGTTCCCCCCCCCCCCCCATTCCTCTTCTGTCACATTCCTTGGCCGGTGGGAACACTGAAAAGGCCTCGATCCCCAATGCTGCACTAAAACATTAAGCTCCCTTGGGCATCTAAGCCTGCAGCAGACCATATGGAAGATTGGGTTCCCAGCCTGTTTGACCTCTCAAGTTTGGAGAACTGATACATATTTCATGTATCAGAAGCTGTATCACTGTACTGCATGCCACCTCTAATATTTCTTCCCTGTACCAATTGAAATAGTAGTTCCTTCATCCAATGAGAATTGTGGTAAAGGGTGTATCTTTCATCATACCATGCTATTTTGCTGAAAATAACACTCCATCTTTCATGTCTGGGGAAAAGCATGTAGTTTCCAAATGTCTGGAATTACAAATATAGCACAGGCTAGGCAAGATGCTAGCCTGTTGGGAAACTTTTTTCTTTTCTTCATTGGAAACTAGGTTATTGTTCAATGAATAATTACATTAAGAAAAGGGGAGAAATCACCAGAAACCCCAAATCTCTCAGGCATTTGGACTTTGTTGGCAAGCCCCTCTTCCAGAGGCTTGCATTGCAAGGTGCCCCCGGCACACCGGGATACCCCCGTCCCTCTGGAACGTGGGAATTGTGTTGAGCTCCCTCAATCCCCGGACCGACACCAGGAATGAATATGTAAAGTCTGTGGCACTGACAGCATTCATCTACTCCAACCATTTGTCTGTGAGGCCTCAATACGCACTTGGTAGTTCTCCAATGTCCCTGAGCTATCAAATGGGCAAATATGTATCACCGCCAATCGGTGTATCTGAACATCCTGTCCCGCTCGGCCGATGAGAGTCTACATAAACCCTACTGCTGACACACATCTCCCGGCCTCAGCCCTGAGAAAATTCTGTCCATGGTTCTCATTCAACATATGGACATGCACACCTGATCAGAATAGCTCAGGATTCACAATGTTTGTATTTCCAGATCAACTGATGAAGAGCTGGGTACCGATGATGTGGACGTTTACAGTGGTACTGTTACTCTTATTTGCACACTTGAAGTGTTAGTATTTAAGTTTTGGTTGATTCATGAACAGATGGTGTTCATACTGATCGAACTTGCAATCGATTTCTTCTCCGGTCACAGTTAGTGGGCAAGAGCAGATTCATTTGGCAAAGTCTCCTGATAGTAGTAGCCAACCCCTTCCGAATTGGATCGTTCACCATGCTGGTCCGATGTAAGTAAATAAAGAAGCTCAAATCAGCTTCGTTGTCGGAAAATGACACGACAAGCAACTGAAATGTTTTTGTTTGATATCAGTGCGCCCTTCCATCAGGTTGGGACATACGAGCCACCCCCAAAAGGCTGCAAGATTATCCAGGTCAACCAACTTCAGCGACATGGGTCTCGTTATCCCACAGCTAAAGTCAATAGAAGAATTCGACGGACTCTTCAAAAGATTAGAAATGCGACCCACCTACACGAATCTTTGGATTTCATTACTAATTATCAGTTAAGTGTTCACTAATTGACTTAAAATAAGCAACATTGACTGAGGCATGTCCTCTTCTAATTGTTCACGATCAGGTATCACTTGAAACAGGACTCGTTGCTTCCTTTGGGCGCTCTAGAAAGCTTCAAAGCAGGGGTACAATTTGCATCACGCTATGAGCAATTGATTAAGCCAGAACAGTTGCCATTCGTGCGCGCTAGTTTATCTGAACGAGTGGTCGATAGTGCGACCAATTTCACTTCGGGACTCGCTTCCTGGCTTAATACAAAAATCAACCGTACTGGACTTCTCCTCATTCCTGAAGATCCACAAGTAACTTCCGTCTCAACTTTTCATCTGTGATTCGGGGTTTGCCTGACGTTGTTTCATTCTGTTTTCAACATATACAAATTAAAGAGCAACAATAGTAGGCCTCATCTGTTCTGATCATCTACTGATGTGCTCAAGTGAGAGAATAGCCTAATATTTACCCCGCTACATCTCAGCCTTAGATAACAACTCGTGTCCGAATCAAAAATCCAGTGATGAAAAACACCAATGGTTGAAAATCTTTGGGACAAAGATCACCAAAAGATTAAATTTACTGGCCACAGACGCTCACTTGAATAATCAAGATACGTTGGCCCTTATGCAGGTAAGCTGTTTCAACATTTCTATTTCTTTTTCCATGGTAGATAAAATCTCATGTTTTTAACATACATTGCATTAAATGTTTTGCAGCTTTGCATATTTGAATCACTAGCTGATAAGAAACTTGGCAGATTGTGTGGAATTTTCGATCATTTTGATTGGCCAGGCTATGGTAATTTCTTATTTTTGCAAAACAAAGAAAACAAAACAGGAATTTGACTATTTGGATTTCTACGTTTGGCAAATTTGAACAGCTTATTATTATGACTTGGACAAGTTGCGTATTTTAACCAGTTGAAAAGAAGTGGCCAACCAATCAATTGCGTTGAAAGGACTTACGCGCATCATGATCCCATACAGATACTATGGCCATGGTCTGGGAAATCGACTCGGTCAAGCTGAAGGGTTTGTGATTTGATTGCCCTCTGAGTCTTTTTTGGTCTGATTAGAATAATCGTGGTTAAATCTTCCCTCCACTTTCTGAATGATAAACTCTAGAATAGGTTACGTAGCTGAGCTCATTACTCGTCTGACTGGAGATAGAAAATGGGTAGAAGGTGATGAATCCAAAGTAGGTCTTGCTAACTAAAAAACAAAAGTAGCAATTTTTTATCAGCGTCGACTGGAAATCAATCATAATTTGTCGGAATCTCAAAATCTATGAGGAGGATGGAATACTAATGCCCATCCCTCTGTATCACATGCATCAAAAACTCTAGGTCAACCAAACCCTTGATCAATCTTGGGCTACTTTCCCTTTGAACCGTACCAGTTACGTTGATTTTTCACACGATAACCAGTAAGTTTTTCAACAGCGTGCATTCATGGAATAAAATGCAATCATTCAAATCCAAGGACTTGGGTGATTGATCATTACCACTTGAAAAAAGGATGATTGGTATCCTTGCTGCTCTGGGACTTCAATCTCATGAGCCACTCCCAGGAGGAGGGCCGCCCCCATCCAATAAAATCTGGGATGTCAGTAAATGGATGCCATTTTCCAGTCGATTAACCAGCGAGAAGATAACTTGTGAAAATCAAAGTACTGAATTTGTTAGGTTTGTACTGGTGAGTCACCTTTCCTTGATGGAACCGTTGAGGAACTTGATTAAGACAACCTATTTCTACATTTCTTCTTTGGAAATTTTCTCCAGAATGATATGATAATACCTATTCCGTCCTGCAAAGGTAGTGATCAAGATGCGTTGCTTGAGGAAAGTCATATTATGTGCCCACTCTCTCGGTTTATCGAATCTAGGATAGGCTTACTGGAAGATTCTAAGAATCTTCATGAACAAGTTGGGTATTCCTAATAATCACGTTTCTTGGTACTCATAACGATCTTGGGATCTTGAACTGATCTGAGCTTTTAGTGTATGTTTCAAGTGTTCGGGAAAGAGCCAAAAAAAGTAGCTTTCTGAACAGTTTAACTTTTGTTGATATGTTGATGGAGACTGCATTTTTTTTCTTCTTCTTTCGGGATTGTAGTTTCTGTATAATTTATCAGCACTAGCCATGGGGTAACTGTAAACTTAATTTAGGGAGACCAGACTGTCACACAATTGAGCTTGGTAAAATCCATGCATGATGAGTTTCAAAAGGGGGTAGGCAACCCATTTGATAATCCCCATTAACTTCTCCTTTTTTATTCCTATAGTATTCTTTGTGTTTTCCCACTAGTTAAAAACAGATAGTAACCTCTTCAAAAAACCTTACTATTACAGCCCTCTTTCTCTTCTACTGGAAGGATTGAGCAGGTATTAGATTCACCCTCTATGATTCATTTCAAGAAGAGGTATGAATTCCATTGTTTTTCAATGTTGTCAAGATTCTGGATGATAAATGTCAGCTTGGTGATATTAGGGGGAAGCAATTTGGAAATTTTTCTAGTGGAGATAACACTATGTTAACTATATTATGTAAGGGGAAATGTTTTGGAAATTTTTCTAGTGGAGATAACACTATGTTAACTATGTTACGTAGGGGGAAATGTTTTGTGGAATGTCTTTTTCTTCAGATGACTGGTTTATGTTTTCTGCTTGTTTTATAGTTTCCTGGGAGGAACCTTTGCAGCTGAAACCCATAGATACTCATTACTCCTTCCCCCTGTTTGTTTATGTATTTGTCAAATTAAAATCCAAGGTGAAAAATTATTGATTGTATCATTATTGTCTTTCTCTTCTTGATAGTTTAATTTTAATCACATAGAACCAACACAAGTAGCATTTCACCGGACAAGAGTCCTCTCCACAAACTACACCACGGGCACACTTTGGTGACAGGTGATTCGTCTTCAAGACGAACAGACAACAAAAGTCGACTTGAGGACGGAAATTGGTCCTCAGGTCGACTTCCAGACGAATTTAAGCTTCGTCCTGGGAGACCTCCTACCCACGGGGCCTTCAGGTCGACTTGAGGACCATTTGTGCTCCTCAAGTCAACTTGACAGCCAAAATGAGGCTGTCAAGTCGACTTGAGAACCACAAATGGTTCTCAAGTCGACCTGAGAACCACATAATCTTCTCAGGGTGTTATGCAGTCCGATTGAGCCCCCCCGACGGTACTCAAGTCGACTTGAAAACCAAAATGAGGTATTCAAGCCGACTTGAGAACCATCCACAAGTCGACTTGATAACTCAGGGGGGTGCTCATGTCGACTTGAGAGCCATTTGTGGTTCTCAAGTCGGCTTGAGCTCCCCATCATCCTCAAGTCGACCGGGACTCCAATCTCATGTCGACTTGAGAAAGTTAGATCATGATTGGAGTCCCGCCCCTCTCGGCTCAATCGAAGTCAGAGCTGGAGAGAGCCGGAAGGAGGGATGACAATGGTTATAAAAGGACTGCATCAAGTGCAGTCCTTTTATAACCATTGTCATCCCTCCTTCCCGCCCTCTCCAGCACTTATGCCTACAACCACCCACCAGGTCGACATCGTCTTTGACCCCTGGCTATGTGACAACATCCTCAAACTTTGTGCGCCTGAGAAGGCACAAGGTTTCTGGCCGACCAACCAGTCTCAGCTTATGCCGGTCAGCCAACGCACCACCCACCGCCTGTGCCGATTCAAGAAGCTTGTTTTCAACTTTCTTGATTCGGCCCGCAGCGACATCTTGGTTGGAGGCATCCTGAAGTATGAGGATGCCTCCCGCCATCTCGCATGGATTGGCCGCGTCCGCAGAGGACGACAATACCACCTCTACCCCCTGGCCTCCGCTTCAACTTACCGGCGGTTTCGACGCCTCATGGTGAATATCCCCAACAAAGGGGATATTTCTGCCTCAGTTTTAATCAAATTCTCCCCTGAATACAGGGAGAGATTATCTAAGAATCCTGTAAGTTAATAAGTTTTTTTTTTTCAAATGGAGGGACCCCTGCAACTTGACTAATATAAAGTTGTTGTAGTCCCCCCCCAGCCTCAGCACCACTGAGTCTGATTACACACACATATCTTGGCCCCCCTCAGAAGATGGGGTTGAAGCAGACCCCACTGAAGAAATCAACACCAACCAGGCCCCTCTTCTCCCCCTTATCCCTCCAATTGAGGGCAATTCTCTCTCAGTTTCTGGTGCACACCCCACTGGCACTCCATGCCGGGGAGAAGCCAATCTCACCATGGCGGAATTTTTTCTCTTTTCATACTTGTCTGAAAATGACAGACAAACCTTGTCTGTAATGTCTGAACATTCTTTCTACCACTGGTCTGCTTTCAAAGGAATGTCTCAGAAAGAGCTCACAGACCTAGGCTTCCGTGTGGGCCCAGCTCGTTTGATCATATCTGGTGTGGCCAATGTTCTCAAGCGGCTGGGATCTTACAATCCTCAAGGCTGATCTCTTATACTTGTAATTTACTGGTTATATATATATATTATATGTATATTTGTTTTCATAGCTTTCAAACTTCTCACTTGCAAATAAGCCAGCTGGGCCAAATCTGAGGATTGTGTGAAACTTGTCATCTATTTTTGTTTCAAATATTAGGCTTCCAATATATCATAATGGGATCCAAATGTCCTTTTGAGATTGTGTCATCAATGGGCACTACACAAATGGTTTGACCTGTACAACCAACTTAGGGAAATTGCCTCCACTCCGGGATGGATCCTGGGACAGATGTGGCATTTATTTCATGATTACCTCCAAATGCCATTATTTTTATTTTTTTAGATATAAATGTTATTTTACTCAATATCATCATAAAATCATTTTAATTGGCCATATCTACTAATTAACATCATAAGAATAACTGCAAAGTGTCTTTTATGCATGCAAAAAAACTGGGGTGTGATTGCAAACTAATCAGAATGCATGACAATTGGCCATATCATGACATGAAGAATATCACTTGTAGTAATTTGGGCTGGAGCCAGAACTGGGTCTATATGTTTGGTGACTTGATGCAACATGTGGGCTGAATTGAGGGTAGTGAGATGACCTGGAAGGAACAGGAACATGGGTGTTAAATTTTGGGTGGTGAGATGAAGTAACAGGAACATGGGTGTTAAAGTTTGGGTGGTGAGATGAAGTGGATACAACACCAGGGCTGTGATTTGGGTGATAAAGAGTCCTTGATTCAACATGAGGGCTGAATTGAGGTTGGTGAGATGAAGTGGATGCAAAAACTGGGCTGCAATTTGGGTTATACAATGACCTTGATGCAGCCTGGGGGCTGCAGTTGGGGTTATACAATGACCTTGGTGCAACCTGGGGGCTGCAATTGGGGTTATACAAAGACCTTGGTACAACCTGGGGGCTGCAGTTGGGGTTATACAATGACCTTGGTGCAACCTGGGGGCTGCAATTGGGGTTATACAAAGACCTTGGTACAACCTGGGGGCTGCAGTTGGGGCTATACAATGACCTTGGTACAACCTGGGGGCTGCAGTTGGGGTTATACAATGACCTTGGTGCAACCTGGGGGCTGCAATTGGGGTTATACAATGACCTTGGTACAACCTGGGGGCTGCAGTTGGGGTTATACAATGACCTTGGTACAACCTGGGGGCTGCAGTTGGGGTTATACAATGATCTTGGTGCAACCTGGGGGCTGCAATTGGGGTTATACAATGACTGGCTGGTTTGAGGGTTGTGATGTATCCTTGGAACAGGTTGAGGGCTCACATTTGGGCGGTGAGATGACACATTTGGGCGGTGAGATGACACATTTGGGCGGTGAGATGAAGCAGATGCAGCACTAGGGCTATAGGTTGGGTTATACAATGATCTTGGTTGAACCTGGGGGCTAAACTGAGGGTGGTTTGATTTCCTAGATCCTTCCACATTTTTTCCTTTCTTTTTGGTCATATTATCAATCCAAATTTTTTGACCAGCATGAGCTGCATCATGCATTTTATGTTCTGTGATTTGTTCATGTTCCAATTGGGAAATTGAACGGTGCAATACAGATTGGTGATGTGAGAAAGCGTTCAAGAGATAGCTGTTATAGGAAGTGTGATGTATTTGACGAGATACCGTGGTTCCCTCTTGTCTAATCCTTCTTGATCTATTTGAAACCCCTGCCTGACACCCACCATCAAAGCAGTTGTGTTGCACATTTACACAACACAGGATTTTCTAATGAGTAGTAACACAGATTGATCAGAATGGGTAGGATGGGTTGGACATGTGGTATTCAAATTGGCTCACAGATGCTGGAACACATGTAAAGTTTGTTTGTTTGTGCACAATTCTCATTGAACAATCTTTTTGTAACCCATTGAGTTTACATTCAGCCAATTTTATGAAGTAAGATTTGGGGTGGATGACTTCCCAAATTGACATAACACAAGATATGTCTGAATTCCCATTATTTTTTTCTTCCTGGATGTATTGGATTTCCTTTCAGCACTTTATTTCTCATAGGCAATATAAAAATAATAGAAATTTGACTGACAATGACAAATGAGTCCTTTTGAATAGATTCCTTATCATTGAGGTTCAGTATCCAAACCTGGCGGATTTGGGCCGTTGGGTAATACAGTCTCAATGCATCTGGAACTTGTTCAAGTCCTCCATCTGGAATTGTGGATGATTTGACATAGGGGTATTGTCCAATTGTCATAACTTTTTGGTTATTGAATCCCATGGCCTTTTGAATGGCTGGATTTCCTGAAAATATTCCTCTCACTTGGTTTGATGCTTGGAAATACTCTTTTTGATTATGGTCAAACACGTAACCACCTGAAAGGATTAATCTCATTATCTGATAGTTACTGAAACTGATGGCAATATCATGTCCTGGACTAAGCCGATTGGTGTGAACTGCAGCGTGCCTGAGACGGCCATTGAAACTCTCAAACTTCTCAGTGGCAAATAATGTTGCTGGCCCAAATCGTTTGATTGACTCGGGGAGATGTAACAATATGTGAAGCTTGGGCTTATTTGCCCATTGTGCTGACATCTTGAGAATATGATACATGAATATCTGTATATTCATTCGAAGTTCTGCAATATATTCATCCATGCTTTCTATAGTGGTCTGGAAAATCAGGCTTCCTATTTTGCATAGAGGAATCCATAATTTCTTTTGTGTTTCATCCATGAATGGAAAAAAAACAAATGGGGCCAACTGTACTAAAGTGCGGAAGTCCTTTCCAATAAAACTTTTCCAATGGGTAACCATATATTTACCTTGGATTGGTGGAATGTTGAGGCAATCCAAGTTAACTGAGTTGAAAAGGGCCTCCATCTTTGCAAGGTCTTTCTGTTTTTCCATGAAGTCCCTGACCAAGTACTTGACAACACCAAGGGAGAAAACATGGAGAATTTCAACTGGTGTGTCTTTGCATCCATCAAACTCTAGGAGATGTGTAAATACATTGCAAAGTCGGTGAGGTTCAGAATTTTCAATGGCCTCTATTCTTTGCCGGTCATGAGGATTATTGCGTCTCAATTCAATGAGTTTATCTTGAAGTTTGTCCACCAAACCAAATTCATTCATGTGTTTGTCATATTCTGCCTTGGATTTTGTTTTGAGTACATTCCAAGAACCATTTGTTTTCTGAACGGTTTGATACCACCTACGTGGAGAAGGTAACCCTTTTATCCCGAAGAAATCATGGATGTAAACCAAACTACTCCTTTCTTTAACTTCATCAACCCGCAAATGGCATATTCTGCAGGGATTCTTGCAAATTCCAGGGATTGGTGTATTTGTAACCTCTGCTGCCATAGGTGAGTCACCCAGATAGCAAAGAACCATACTCATGATCAAAACTTCATCTTGAAGACTGGAATCATATGCAAAGACACCTTCCTTAGTCAAAGAGCTAAATCATATAAATGTCAGTGGGAAAAAATCAAGTGGTGACTTTATAATTCTGATGCTGGACCTACTTCATCTGTTGGACAATTGTCTCTCCCAATTCCAGTGGACCTGCAACATTAGATGTAGAGACAAAATGGCAGTTGTACTCCATGTTGCTATAAGATGGGGGAAGGCCACTAAGTGTAAAATAATATGATACATGTTTATTCCACCTCTTGGATTGGTTTCCTGATGTATCATCTGAGTATAGTGTAATAGGCACATGGCGGATAACCTTTCCTTTGGCCCGAGACCTCCATGGATTGGGGACAGGGATGGGGTGATGCTGGCCACAATCATCCACTTGAATCAATTGATGCCGTATTTTGTTTATGAATTGTTTTCCATCAATTTTTGGCATTTCACAATATATCAGGTCAAATTGATCCACTGATATAGTTTGAAGCTCTGGTGCATGGTAGCTGATATGACCTGGTATCATTATGGCCAGCTGGGGGGTGCCATCTTCCAATGGGGTATAATCATTCAACTTTGGTGTAATACATTTGGCATGTAATTTATTTCCCACCTTGAAGAAAAATATGGGTACCACAATTCTCTGCCCAGGACCCTTGAGTGTGATGGGCTCAAAAATGTAATAGTGTTTTTGAGCAACTTCAACCATTTGTACCCTTCCTTTCCTAGACAAACATTCTCGCCATTTAGTACTTTGACATAGGGAATGTATATTTTTTCCATAGGTCTCATGTGGATAGAATTCTAGGTGTTTATTCACATATGGATTCCCCACTTCCTAATAATTTGCATGAAATAAGTTAATGTGTCAGTAATCAATCACCCAGAACAGAGAAGCAATTTATGCATCTCATATGACTCTCACTCACATGACTAATGATGTCTTTCAAGCTGAGTGAATAACACTTGTTATTCAAGACTGACAGTTTTCCATAATATTGATGTTCAGCATCTTGCGGATTTTCTCCCTTCTTCTCCTGATTGTGGCCCAGTGTGGAATAATCACATGGCAAAGCTGTAATATCAGGCGGATCTGGTGATACATGGACCGTGACATGATGTGATGCAAGTGACCAAGTATCAGAGCTGCAATGAGATACTATAAAGGAATAAGAGCACAAGGATGTCAAAACATAATATAGTATATTATGTGAGTATACTATATTATTCTACATAGAGGTTCAGGATAACAACATACCATTTTATCTGGAAATGGGTACCATTGGCCACTTGGCTCCAAATCATCTTCAAAATCAGGTGCATTCTCATCACCTGGTAAATTCATGTTGTCAGAAATTAGGGATTGAAACACAGATGATAAGGGATCATCCATAAGCCAATCATTCCAGTTCAACCCCCTTTCAGAACCATCATCAGAACTGTTATCTGATCCACCAAACCCCATGCCTGTTTGATCATTCAAATCCAATGGAGGGATAGAATAATTGTCATAATGATCATTTTGATGATGAATTGGGCAGTCAGTTTGAACCAAACCAGACCAGTTTGAAGTGGGAAAATCGCAACCATCCATTTCATTGAGTAAAGGCCTAGTATCTCCAGGTCCTGTTTCTCCCTGCCCAAGGCCAACTGAATCATACAAGGGATTGCTGGTTGTAGGTAATTGTGAACCACCTCTTGAAATGGCTGACACTGGTTGCCACTTTTTTTGAGCTATAATCAAAGAAGCTTCCATCTCTTTATGATTGGAAGAATCCAGGTGTTTTTGAATCCACCTCAGCTCTAGTAATCTCCCACCACATGGAATACACCTAAATTTTTCATGCCCATCAGGCTGCAGCACTGAGTGAAAGCCTGCAAAGAACAGTCAAAAATCATAAGTGAGGGAGATTGGGTGAACTCAGGGTGTAACACTGACCAGGAATTATCATAATAAGCTGGTATTATGAGTTGAAACCCCTGCAATTAAATAAGCAGATGAATTAAATAAGCAGATAATATGAGTTAAAATCCCTCCAATCAAAATGATATGAGAAGTAAACCTGAAATATGGTGTAGGAAATATGTGCTTGATTAAACAAAGACAGCTGTCAGAAATATGTGCTTGAATAAAGAAGGAAAAGTGTTATCCTGCCCTACTTTTATCACCTTATTGGGAAGTCCCCATAATCTTATCACCAACTAGATTGACACACTACAGTTTATTTGACATGTTTCAATTTCAAACCAGGACTTTATTTGTAATCATGAATCATGTGTCAGATTAGGGTGCTGGTTTCAGTCCAATAATTTGTATTTGCACCACTGAGAAAGCTCAGTATTGTGTGCTGGTTTCAGCAAAGGTGGGGCATGTTTCAGAAGCCCTGTGTTGGACATGTATGTTGTACAATTCAACCAGGGGACAGTTTCACTGCTGCGCTCATGAACCCCGCCCCCGGACACACCGCGGTCCCAGTTCGGGAGTGCAAGTTTCCCGGGGTGAAACTCCTGTGACAGCGCCCCGCGGCCTTTTCAGCCCGGCCCCGGAGATAGCGGATATGGACCAAGTCCACCACCAACCGCCCCGCTTCCTCCCATCCAACGAAACACCCTCCAACGATCCCATCCAACGAAACACCCCCCAAGGACAATACGATCAGACGCATACCCCCGGTAAGTAAATCGTCCACGTTACTTCCACCCCCCACTAAGCTATTACTAACCTGTAACACAGAATTATGTCACAGGTCACGGGATCCAATACAGGACCTCCTAACAAGGACGGCGCCGCTGTACCGCATGGCTACCCCGTCCCGCCTACCCCATCCGTACCACCTACCCCATCCATACCACCTAGCCCATCCGTACCACCAACCTCTGGCTGGTCGACCACGCCCAGCACCTACAGCCCCAGATTAACTGCGTCGGGTCCTACCGGAGGGCCCCCTCTCACCCCAGGTGAGTTGTTTTGTCCTCCCGCCCCAACCCCCCTCCGTGATGGACACACTGGACCCATCAGATCCCGAGCGGCCGGCGGCGCCCCCCCCTTGCTCTATGACTCCCCATCTCGGCGCAACTTCTCTGGTGGTTACCCCGACGGATCAGACGGTCCCGACTATGATGGACCACCGTCAAGTCTCCACTCTAGTCGGCCATCAAGTCTATCTCTATCCTCGGCGTCCGGTAGGAGGATCACACCTCGATCAATCGAAGCCGTCCAATTACGGCTCCAATCAATGGGTAATCGATTTCGAATCACCGACGAGCTCATTCAGTGGGCCCAAGGCCTAGTAGATGTAAGTAGTCATGCTACTAGGCCCCCAGAAGATATAGCTAACAACTTGCTTCTTCCTCAGATGCCAGAGGAGGAATTGAGGCTAATGAGCATCCTCATTAGCCTCAACAGCCAACTGCCAAGAGATCCCCTATCCCATCCAGATCCCCCAAGCTCAGCTAATAGGGATTTATTCCCTCCGACGTTCCGGGTATTTGTTCGGACGACGGTCCGCGAGGTTTTATTGCGACCCGACATCGACGCTTATGGACGCCGAACTGCCAAGAAGAACACCATCGAGCGCACCCCATTCTTAATGATCAGGGTGAGTGGGGCACAATGATCAAACCCTGTGCACCCCAGAAACTGACCGAACTTTTTTCTTTAGGGTATCATTGACCAGACCAGCGCGGCGTTTAAGGCCGCCAACATGCCCGATGGGTACAATCAAGACCCATACAAAACCGAGCTCGATCGGCATATCGCCACCATACTCAAGGGCGAGAAGAACCTGTTTGCCAACCTCCTCCGAGTCGGCTTCGTTGGTGATACCTCGACGACGCCCCCGCCCAAGTTGGAAAAGCTGGTCGTCGATGCTTACGGTGCGATGGACCCAGCGTTTAAGGACCTAACCCCCAGCCAAATCCAAGCAGATCCGCGTATTACTCAAGCACGCCGAGGGCGACTGGCCTACCTTAGGGGGATGATCAATGTCAACCGGCTCAAGCGGATCGCTAACCCCGCCGCCAAGGTCCCTGGTGCATGGGAGGATATCGATAACGACTTGGAGGTGCGTCGTCACCACTCTAGGGTTCACAACACCGTGTTTGGTCACCTTCTCCTTGAGCACGAAGCTCGGCTCTGGGACGGCACCTCTACCGTCCACGACTGGACCAAGGAGGAGCAACAGCTCCCCAGTGACATGGCTGTGGCCGCGCGGGTTGCGCAAGAGAATAACAACACTCTTACTCTGACCGTTGGCGAGGCGGTCAATTAAGATGCGGCCGACTATCTGCCCTTCCCCATATTTCCACCCCCTCCCTATCCCATTATATCTATCCCCTCCCTTTCCCATTATGTCCCTCTCCTCTCTTTCCCTTTGTGTTCCCCTATGTTTCCACCTACATTGCCTGTTTCCTAAACTATTTCTTCTCTCATGTTATCCATTTAGGTTGTATTTTCCCCTATTCCAATCTTGCAATGCTAGCTCAAAACCCCCATCTGGGGTAATGAGGAGGAATCAACGATTCTGCACATTCCTGTTCCAGCTGCCCGGCTGAGCCGGGTGGGAAGATTTTTTTTTCATCCGCCCTGACGACGACTTGCCACATATTTTGATGTCGTCTTCAAGGCGGTTTATGATCCGCCTTGAAGACGGCCTGGCTGAGCGGAACGTTTGCGAGGCGGCTTGAGAAGTCGTCTTCAAGGCGGTTTATGATCCGCCTTGAAGACGACCTGGCTGAGTGGAACGTTTGCGAGGCGGCTTGAGAAGTCGTCTTCAAGGCGGTTTCGGATCCGCCTTGAAGACGACCTGGCTCAGCATGACGTTAGCGAGGCGGCTTGGGAAGTCGTCTTCAAGGCGCATCCGAAACCGCCTTGAAGACGACCGGCTCCAGCAAGACGTTTACAAGGCGGCTTGGATTCAATTGAATCTCAAGTCGGCTTGAAGACAAAAAGCTGGGCTGACAGCTCTATTCAATTGGAAAAAGACGCCTTCGAGGCGTCGTAAAAACTCGACTCGAAGGCGTCTGAAAGTACCCGTGGTGTAGATGTTCTGCGAGCTTCAAAGGAGCTTGTCTCAGGCGTGGATGCGGCTTTCTGAGGATGCTTTGGTACACAAACGTGCTCTTTAGTGAGCGCTTTGGCCTCAACAGAAACTGATTTCATTAGTTTTCTAATTTTCCAAGCATCCATTTCCTGTTCGGTTTGCCGGGCCAAGTCCGAGCAACTAATACCCCATGTAGGAATCCTGGAGTTCTGGACGGGATAGGCCTCTTGTCATGCATTTATTTATGTATTTAGATGTCTGTGAAAGACTGACTGTTCTGAGAGGTTTTGGATGCCGCGCGATAGATGCTGATCGACACAAGTATGCCGACGAGTGATGAGGGATCCGGGAGACGCGGTAATCATTAGGATATGTACAAATCGCACGTTTCGTATTTCATATTGGCCCGAGTTTGCTAATGTGGTCTATTGAGCTCAGCTACTCACCCGCCTACATGAACTGCATTGGAAAAGGGTTCAATCAAATGTTTTACTAGCATGTTTTTTTTTTTCACATCTCAGCATGAACAGAGTGTGCGAACAGAGCCAATAGCAATCAGCCGCAAGCTCCGAATTCTTGTTGCCCCATAACCATACCTTGTCATGTTGTTGAACATGTCGTGTTTGTTATTGGAAATTATCGTAGAGATTTAAAAGGATTCATACAAATGTTGCTTTCAACGATTAAACTCGGCACAGAGGTGCCAAAGTCCACAGGTCGGCACCCAATCCAAGTGTCTTGCTCAACCTGACCGAAGGGTAACTTGATATGTAGGCCATGTACATGTACATATCCTTCACACGTACGGCCACATGTACACACCAGTGGTGTCCTAATTCTTTTCTCCACTTACTCGGCAAATGTCGGCACATTCCATCAGTCTGGTGTTTACGACAAGATCAATGTCCGCTGCCATGCCGAATAGTGCTGATGGTGCCGTGGCGAATCCTCCCAAGATCAACCCATATGATTTATTCGCGGAAATGGCGGAGAACTTGCTTGAGGTTAAATATTGATACTTTGACCTTTTTGTCCAAGTTTTGCGTTACCGCTATCCATGTCACCATGCTGACAAGAGTTACGATAACCTGATTCTTCTATGTAGGCGCCAGTAAGTCCAGTTTGGTCGCGCAGGCTGAAGATTGCCATATTGGTGCTATATTTTGTGTAAGTCTCTTCATGACTTAGTTTTGTGAAGAAAAACCGCCGAGTTGAAGGAAATGTACGGTTTGATTCAGGATGTTCTTCCAAGCTACGTATCTCTTGTATCAAAGATTTAGGATCAACCCTCGGTTCAAGTTAAGGCGCAATACGCGTTGGTAGTTTCACTCATTATATGATATAAATTGTTTCGATGATAAACCCGTTACCTCCGATTCCACAGTGGGTCTAATTGTTGTTGATATCTCCAAATCTTCTGCGCTGGTCTATATTTTCTATTCACCACGTAAGTAGATGCCTCAGAGTACAGCCTGATCGGCCCATCCAACTGATCATCCGATTGATAAAATAGCCACAATATACACCACATTTTTCTCATTGTTTGCGGAAGGAAAATATCAACCCAGGGGTTCAACAACTCTTGTGATATTCTGTCACAAATTCTTCCCGCTTCTTCTTGGATCTTGGTCAGTCAAGTAATTATCAATCACAAACATTCAAAGGATAAACCACTAAAATTTATAAACCTCTCCCAGGGGTGCGTTGTATATATCCTAAACCTTATCTTTGGGGGTCAATTGAACTCATGCCTCCATCTCGTTGCAAAAGCATTCATGTCATTTTGTGCATCTCAGTGTGCTATGATCTTGTGGAACTCAAACTTGGCTTTCAACGTGAACAGAGATCGGTTACAAAGCATTATTAAATGGGTGTATAATACCTTCTTTGTGTGTGCAGCTTTGGTACCGTTGCGTAGGTATCTTTTCCTCATAAATACTAAGAAGCATGAATTGACATTTACTTCATTTCAAAGCCCTCATGACCTTGACTTACGTCGAAGCGTTCAGGAAATTGCGCAAAATAGAGTCAACTATTATGAAGTTATCTTCAATGCTACGAAGCCAGGCCGATGCTTATGATTCAAACATAAGACCAGTCATCCCATCCGGCGAGGAGGCTCCACTCGAGGCAGTGAAGAAACTCGGGCAGCTCCGAGTGAGTCGGCACGCACGACTACTTTCAAGATTGCTTTCTGGATGAGTCCCTCAGGCTGACTCGCCCACATGGTTTCAGTTCGAAGTAGTCAAGGCTCTTCGTCGCGGCGCGGTCATTTACTGCGTTGATACTGCTCTACTGGTAATTGTGAGACCAAATTTCAACATGTTCACGTTTCCGGTTAGCAGCTTGATGTAGAGTTTCATTTCTCGCAGATTTACGCACCTCTGCTTTGGTTTTCTTTCAGGGGCTTGTATGAAAGATCGCCCCCGTCAGAAAATGTAGAAGCTGTCATGGGGCCAATAAAACAGGTCAAGAAGACTCCACTCAGGAGAAAACTCAATCGTGATCGACGACGATTGGTTTTGCATGCCCTCTGCGTTTATGCTAGCACTGCATTACATTTGCCACCTCTAATTCTTATGGTATGCATACTCCCTTTCTAAGGATTGATTTAGTGATCTATGCAAGTTGATATCAACTTGTGCTTCGCCCAACCGGGTTCAGCTTACGCATAACTTCCTGGCCAATCGCACGAAGCGTCAATTCGCTTTACATGTAAATTCATCAGTTTCTCATTCAGTTTGCTCAAAAGCAACAAGCTCACATGTTTGTCCTTTGCATTTCCAAGGGCTTGAATGATCCAATAGCGATCTTCGCAAACATGTAGGCTATAACTACTTTACAATCTACCAAGTGACATACAGCATCTAACTTCTCCATCTGTCCACTTTCCCGAAGTATCCTTCTGATTCTGAACATCAGCTCACATCACATCATTCGCGCTAAAAAGAAGGCCAACAAAGTCAACCCACAATCACCTCCTCCGAGTCCCTCTCCCAATTTGAATCCGGGCCAGCAAAAAGGCATCTTGAAGGATTTAAATGCCGGGAGCCCTGAGGGATCAAGCATTCCACTCCATAACATCCACATTGCTCTCAATAACTTAGAAGATAATGTCAAGTATCATGACAAAGATGCTGCATGGGGTCCTGGTGATCTTCATCGAAATCCACCGCGGGAAGGTTGCGATTCACCTGTAAATGATAGTATATGTTAGTAAACTTTCTTTAGCATCCTACTTTTTAATTTGTAATTTTTTTTCTTTGTTGTTACATGAGACACCATCTACGAAAAAAAGACATTTTTGCGACATTTTTTGGATTTTCTTAATAATTCGCATTGCCTACACCTGTGAAGATCATGTGTTTTGCTTTTTGCCAAACCTGATTTGGAGGCTTTAGTAAAAAAATGGTGTGAAAAATGATGAACCATACTGGGACTGCTCCATGGGTGCCCATCTGATCAGGAAATTTTCCAGAACTAAACTGGAACTCATCCAGAACAGAATGTTAAATTGGAGCACACTACATCAATCCTTCCAGGTCTGGAATTCCTGAATCCAGAATTGTAGAATATCCCAAACTGTTCCATTTCCCACATCATCCAGATAAGTCACCCTGTAACCTCAACCTTCCATGACAATTCTTCTGGGTGAACGTCACTAAGGAAATGTCTCTGGCATTGGCTTGGGGTTTGGTTTTGGTTTGGTTGTTCAGTGTTGCTTTTTGCCATGGGTGTTTCAGGTTGAAGATAGCAGAAGTAATTTATCTAAGATGGCATGTGAACCCTCCTATATTTTTAGAAATAAGCTTCCCCTGGGGAGCATAAATCTGTTTTTTTGGGCTCAGTTCTGGATCTGGAAGGGCCTTGCAGCTTAATAGGAAGTCTTCTTGAATTCACACAATATTTGTTCAGAACTGAATTAGGGCTCATCTTTAACTTATATACTGATAGGCTTTGCTCCACTCAATAACCAGTAAAAACTTTTCAGCCCTTGGGACAATGAAGGTTATCCTAGCTCAACATTTTGGCCGCAATTTATTGTCCTAAGCCCTTCAAAAAACCAAAAGACATAATTGATATAATGCAAACAATTTGTAACATATTTAATAATTGGATAGCCCCATAGCAGTAAGTAGCTGTATGTTATAGTATGTGAAACAAATTTAACATATAGAATAACCAACTGAATCCATAAGAGATATTACTGCATATGTACATGTATAGCCAATACCAAATACAGTACTCTTTATAGCACATATATTTGTGAATGGTTTTTGAATAATACATGGGGACAGATCTGATTGAGAAAATTCCTGCCACATTTCTCATTAACATGCATCAAAATCCATGCATTGAAAACAGTATAAATCATAAGATCGATTGAGTAGCCACATGCACACTGCAAGTATAATTTTCTAGGTTGAACTCATCCCAGTTAAACTAAGGTGCAACCAACCAATTTCAAATAGGTTAATCTCAACCAGTTAAATTTAAACCCAAATGCAATAGAGAGGGTAATATTACACACATAATTTTACAGGCTCAAAAGAAACCAGCAAAGAACCGCAAGAATGGGTGCCCAGATCTGGAAAGAAAAGCACACACAATTACAATAATCAAAAAATCAGTTTCCCCCAGACCTTTGGATTGTCCATCAGCCTTCTCTCATTCAAACAATATTGAAATTTCTTCTGAATTTAACCTGCTTGGAGAAAATATGCTTAACAATTAAACTTTCTTACCTTTTCTCTATCCTGAAACTTAAATAAACCATGCTTTTGAAAGAAGAAAAAAATTCTTTCTTTTTGGTTAAAAAACCCTCATTCCCTTGAATTGCACCCTACAGACCTATATTCTAGGTTAGAGGTTGGGAATTGAAAACATAACCCCTTTGTTCCAAAGCTAGGGTTTTGAGTTTCATGCTCCTCCTTTCTTAGCTTTAAACTAGCCTGATCCCTTATTCCCTGAATTCATGAAAGCTGAAAAATAATCTGTACTGGCTGTTTATCTGGGAAAAGACATTCAATTACTAGTTTCTAATTCATTAAGTTTTTCCAGTCCTATCTCAATCCTCAATGCCTAGAAATATTCAAGTCGAAATTATATCCACAGATTTATTGCTGATATTTCTTTTTATCAATCTTGGAATAAGCCTAGCTCGATCAGAAGTAAGTACTGTTTGCTGACCTGAAAATCATCAGACTCAATGGAAAAATACCTCCTGGATGGTTGCCAAGAATAACCTTCTGTCAAGGACTAGAAATGAAAAACATGATTGAAAGAGATTCCTCACCTATCTCAGTAATGATCTGTACAATTTACCTTTTGAGCTATGAGGATTGATGTAGATGGCAAAAAGGGCTATGTGAAACTGGGTCACAAGGTTTACAGGTGTTTGAATTGGAATCCACTCAGGTCCTTCTAAGTTTTGGAACTTACCATTGCTTATCAGTATTACAGTAAGGTTGTAAATGGATTGAATTAGTTGAAATGATTTTTTAAACTGAATATAAAAGGGCATTAATAAAAAACCCCAGTTTTTCCGCGTTTACACCTGGTTTTACGCAGTGGAAACATCCAAATTGCTGCGCAGTACACCCGGTTTTCCGCATTTACACCCGGTTTTTGTATTTATTTTTTTGCGGGCGGATTTTAATTGTTTTCCAAGATTTTAAATTTATTTATGACACTTTCAGGGGTGTAGAGCTTCATGGTAATTTTTATTTTGCAAAAAAAACCATGTCTTCTATTTTTTTGGCCAATCCACCTGGTTTTTTTAAAAAAAAATCCCCACAACTTAATTTCCAGGATTTCTCAACATTTTAAACTTTTTTAAAACACTATAAGGGGTGAAGAATTGAATGTGACTAACAGTTTTTTCTTAAAATCATTGGTTGGATTTGTATGGTTTTTGGACTCATTTTATTTCCAAACACCTTCACTTCTGTCTTTCAAGATATTCAGGGAGTTTTTAAATAGATTAATACACTTTAGAGGGTGAAGAATTTATTGGAAACAAATACTGATTATAAAATTAACTTGTTATCAGATTTAATGACAAAGAAATGGAAATATAATGATACACAGAGGTATGGTACATTGTATGATGCTTTGGAGTGTTACATGTGAGATAATTATTACACATTACATATGGGTTCAGGAATGGAAGAGTGCACTTGTATCAAGTCATGTTTCTTATTGGAAGTATCCCTTAGTGTGGGTTTACATGTGGAAAGAGTAGGTTTTGCATTTAATAGTGATTGGTGTACCCTATAGGTAAATTTAGGCGTAGATTCACCATTTTTAATCATTTCCTAGTTGTTATCAGTAGTGTTTGTAATAATTTCTCTTTCTTATACTTATTATTTGTGTGTGCATTCTTAGTCTGTACTAATTTCTCTTTGTTGTTTATCACATTTATTACTTATTCATAAATTATTAACTTGCAATTATGTCTCTTGCTTTTTATTTTATTCATTTATTCTATTTATTTTATTTTATTTTATTTTGTTTTGTTTATTTTACTTATTTTACTTATTTTACTCATTTATCTTATTTGTTTTCAATAAAATATTGAATGAGGATGATTGGGGAGGTTGTGCGCATCAAATGCCGCCCTCCATATGCTATTTGCATAAAAATTAAAAATTAAAAATTAAAAAAAACCAGGTGCACTGTGCAGCCGCAATTGCGCAGAAAACCGGGTGTAAACGCAGACAAACTGGCTTTTTTTATCAATGCCCATATAAAAACCTCCTTCTCTGCTATAAAAAGCTGACCTAAGTCCCTTCAATGGGGGACCAAATGGATATGTACAAAAAATTGTAGCTTTGTAAGGAAGTTTCCTGAGGCTATCACAATGTTTTGCCCTACTAGCGCATCTAACCCTTAGTTTTGTGCAACCATTCAAAGAATAAAGGTAAAACCATTTGCAGGAGTTGGAAGAAATTTCCCCTGAGATGGGTTTTTGTATTGATAGATTTATTCTCCCATCAGATTTTAGAGTTTAATATGATGGTTAAAACAGTATCTTAGCCATAAAATTAGTATTGGTTTTTTTCCAGACTACAATTCCTTTTTCATGCTTTACTTTCAAATAGAAAGATGTTATTAATTTACCAGAATTGAGAATTTAGTGTTAAAGCAGTTTTTTCTCTTTTACTTTCTTTCACCAGGGCAAATACATGATCACTTGATGTAAAGCAATATAAAAAATTTCAAAGGTGCCTTGGAACTCTGTAATTTCATTTTTCATCAAGTGAACAGTGATTTTCCCTTTTGAATGCTCCTTTAAATGTACCTATCCTATTACTTCATCATATTTGATCTTCATCCACTTCTTCTCTTATTTTTCAGATATGCTATCTACTAGATGAAAAGTGGAATTTGACCATGAAAAACTGATTTTATCCCTTTTTGATACTTTCCCCCTAGATGAAAAGATAGTAAGTTATCTGAATCTTATTCAAGTAAAGCAACACAACTTGAAGAAAATGTTAATCACATGCTATCCTGTTATGTCATGTCATTAATTTATACCTTAGATAATATAGCATAACATATAAGTTATGTGAGCCCCACTGGTGACAAGATAACCCCTGAATAATATTCAGCTTGTACCTGAAAATAAATGATGTTAGGAGGGTTTAAATTTGAAGTTGATTACTGCTAGCTACCTTAAAGGTTCACACTTGCTAATTCATGAAATCTTTTACAAGCTCTTAAGCCAAACTAGCTTGGACTCCTAAGTGAAAAAATTAAGTGCCTTGGTGATTTCAAATAACACCACTGATTTCAAACTAAAAATATGACATGTGATCCCCATATCATCACAAGCTTGAATGGCTCCAACAGCTTAATACATTCATCAGCTTATGCAAGATTTCAAAATCTCAACACAGAACTAGTTTAATTTATAATGAATTTACAGCTCATCATCTTTATAGATCGGTTGCTAACTCATAAGCTGGCAATTTTTTCAAGTTCTCTTATTTGCTCAAGGATTTTTTTGATCAAAGCTTTCATCATATATAAAGCCTGTAAGATCTGATATCTTAGCCAATTTAAGGAATTAAAGTTAACCCCTTTCAAGATAACTGGAGGAAATAATTTATTGAGGAATTACTCGGCCAAATTTAGAATTGCAGCCAACGTCCCAAAATGAAAACAAATCAGATGGAAATTAGAAAAAAAGGCCGAGGAAGTAGATTCGAAAGGGGAATGTGGCGCAAGAGTTTGATTCCTAAAAGACTGCATTCGTAACCCAAGATGAAAAATCAACACTAGCTCCTTCGCATTGAGATTCATGGAGATGGAAGGGAGAGACGAAGAAATCGACATTTAAGGGGATGATCGTGATGGGATGAAGATTCTTACTACACCGTGAAAGGGTTCAGTGACATTTGTACGAGGTTCTTCTGCTACGGATGCTTGCGTCACGCCAGTCGTTATCGTTGCGTTGGGTTGATCTTGTGGGTTCGAATGGATGGGCAAGGACTTGAGAGGCTTGGTTGGAGGTTTCGTTGGTGGTTGACTGAGCTTATTACAAAAATCTTCATTGGCCAGAAGCGAAGTGATCATATCCACTGGGGAACAATTAGCTTCGAAGCACTGTTCCACTTTGACTTGCCATGGACCGCTGTGACATAAGCACCAGCTATCGGCCTAATGAAAATAAGGAAATCAGAAAAGGCATGTCAATGCTAAAGTAAAAGATCAGATATAGTCTTATGGGAGCGTAGACCAACCGGATGACAAGCAGCTGTGTCCGACAATAGCTTTGCCATACATTTTTCGCCACAGGATGGTAAGGCGTTCCGCTGGACGTTGGACTGCGATCTTTTGTTCGGGCTGCTGATGTAGTTGTGGTCGCCGGGCGGGGAACAGTAAGAAGACATTAGGCTCAAGGCCATAAGAGCCAAAAGTTGTAAATGCAATGGTACCATATCGCGATGTAGGGGTAGGGTATACGGGCGTTTCAAAGGGATTTCGAAAGATTTCGAGCAATTCCCAATAGATGGTATGGTTCAGATTTGAAGAGTGATAAAAATAGCTCCCGATATCAGGCTAGATTCTCTACTTATCGTCTACTTGCTTAAGAAAGAAGGTGCAGTTTTCCAAGCTAAAGAAGGCCCTTTCAGGTCGGTCTGTTTGGAAAGACAGCCCAATCTGATACTAAAGAACACTTTATGCGCTCATCGAGGTTTTGAGGATGAATATTCTTCCAACAAAATGAGCATATACAGATGAGCCAAGCTGCTTGATCAACTCTCGGCTCGACCTTCCGGGATTCTGGCCCCTCTATGATCGATACATAACAGAGCCAGAGGTGTTCAGGGAAGGGATTATTGAAAGTTTGCGAAACGCTCTCCGATGTAAGCGACTGATTGATTCATCTATCCTGATCTACTCAGTTTCCGAACTCTATGTGTGCCGAAGAGTCTCAAGCGGTACGTGGAGCGCAAGGTTTTTATGGAACTTACTTTTGTAATGTTCATTCTCAGCAAGAAGGATCAAGCACTCAATGATCCCGATAGTTACGAATTCTTGACGACAAATGGGACCAAGTAAGTATTTGCTTGGCATGGAGAGGATAACATTTGTGTTATATAACTGTTTTCATGATAACAAGTGAGAGTTTGGGATATTCGTACATGCAAATACTATCAGGTGGCCAGCCAGCCTTGTTGTTTTTAATTCTTAAAGGCCATTACTTAGCTATGTCGGAGTCAAATCAAACCATCAAGTACATACGATAACTCCCGAAGCCAGCTTGGATCCATATCACTGGTCATCAGACGATAGGCACTCGCTTACTGAACACTCTGACTCGTCACTCACGCGCAAAAAGAAATATGCTTATCTTTCTTTCAGAGGTTGGGCAATCTATCTATTCGCAACAATTCGACACTAATATCACAGCTTGAAGCTGCTACATATCCGAGCTGTCAGGCACTCAGTGTCATCGCCCAGTCATACAATTTACAAGGCTCAAGTAAAAAAGAAATCGATCCCATTGTTTTTGAGGATTGAATTGTGCTGTATTCATTGATTTCGAGAAGTTGAAACCAGTACAAGAATAAACTTTGCGAGTTCTGCTTTCTCTTGGCTCCGGTTCAGGGCGATAGCTGCTGTGGGTTGGGAAAGGGGGTATTAAGAAAATCTCACCGGACAAAGTGATCAGGTTTCTGTCCCACCAAAATACTTGACATGCAATGTAGTGGTTTTTTGGCGGATATTATATAGTTGTTACTAGCATATTGTAGTAGTGATCCTTATACTATGTTTTTTACTCCAAAAGGTTTTTCGCTGGGATGGCGTGTAACTTTCTTCTTTCCTCAGTCTATTTGTTCATTTCTCACCGACATCCCAGGTAAGCTGATATGGTGTTTTCCTCTCTTGTACCTTTTTATTATGTACATATATCTTGTTACATTTTTTCTTTTCTTTGCGAGACGAAATTTACTCTCTTTGTTCATTTTTCACCGACATCCCAGACCAGCGTATGAAGTATACGGAGGCATTGCGGTTGCTGAATGGTGTACAATAATCGGATAATTGTAAATATGATCATTTGGAGTTTGAACTGAGGGGTACTTCTGATGCACGTCCACTTTATCTACTGAAGTGTCAGTTGTTTTATATCATGACATAATGTGAAGAGTTTAAGCCAAAAGAAATTAAGAATGCTTTTAATTCTCACCAAGTCTCAGGTCTGCTCCGAGAGATTTGAAAGCTGTGAGAGGCCGGGATGTTAAGGGAAATGAAGTGATCACGTGCGATAGTACCTAAGGGGCATCCTGCTGGTGCAAAGTTATTATATTAATCACCTCATGTATTGTACGTCTGGAAAACCCAAGCCAGGCCTCTTCCTCCGTCGACATGATGTTTCTCAGTACACCACTAGCAATTACACTCCTTTTCAGTTTACTCGGTAGTATCGAAGCCTGGGCAACCCGTTCTCCCCCAACTACTTCTTCCCTCCCCAAGCCCTTGCGATCCAAGTCGTTCCCCGGCGTGCCTGATGGGGGTTCCCCAGGAGCGGCTCCTTTCAATTACTTTCCTCAGACATCAAATAACCTTCAGAACCCCACATTCCCTCAAGCCGGTCTCGCTCGACTCGGCCAGATTGGTTTTCCAGCTGCCAATGCCCAGCATTATGGATCCCAACTCGGTGGGGCGGGGCCCGGCACGACTCCGCAGTATGGCGCTGGAACCAGCCCGTACGGTTCGACACCATCTGGCATGAATCCACAGTATGGCTCCCAAACCGGACAACCCGGCCAGCCTTCGACCGCCGGTGGCTCCGGATCCACATTTCCCTTGCGCTTTTCTTCGCAATCTTCACAACAATTCTACGTGGATGGAAGCAAACTACCTTTTGTCGAATTCGACGCGGGTCCCAGGTAGAGTTTTTTTCTCCTTCTCGCAATTCTCCAAACGTCCCTTTACCCCAGCTGACAGCCAAGCCCGCTTTCCAAACTAGTTATGCAGGTTTGATGCCCTTATCTTCAGATCCAAATGAAAAACGAAAGTTCTTCTTTTGGTTTTGGCCTGCAGCCCAGCCAGTCGGTGCTAATGACCTGACGTTTTGGGTGAGCGCGCATCACCACTTGCATCCTTTAGTTTTTGTAAATCTGATGAATGGTTTCTCTCCAGACCAACGGCGGTCCTGGCTGTAGCTCTCTAGAATCGACGTTACAGGAGACTGGGCCTGTAAGAGTCCAGGTTCCTATCTGTCGTGGAAAGCTGTATTGAAGTTTTTTTTTTTCATTGGATTTCGTGTAATTGTCTTGTTGTTTCTTTCCTTGTGCAGATTTCGTGGAGATATGGGCAGGCTCGTCCAACAATAAACCCTTAGTGAGTACACTTGTATGACTTCTTCACAAGGAGCGTGTTGTATTCTAAGACCAAATTCCCAACCATACTCTTTCAAAACCCACTAAGCTCCTGGACCAACGCTACTTCAATGCTTTATGTGGAACATCCTATAGGAACGGGATATTCCGTCGGTACACCATATGTCACTAATCAGACCGATGTGGCACGCGACTTGTTCAACTTTTTCACCCAATGGCTTCAGGTCAGTCAGCATTGGCCCAAGCATGTATCTGCCTCACTCTAAGATGAAGATGTGCATCTCTAGGTGTTTCCAGAGATGAACGGAAAGAACTTTTGGCGTTAGTGTGATGTTATCCTCATCCTGCTCGCCTGCTACGCTGTGTTAATCGGTCTTGGCGTGCTGACCCCTTTCAAAACACAGTTAGCGGAGAATCTTACGCTGGATTTTACATCCCCTATCTGGCTGATTACATCTACAGCTATCAATCGCGCTTGAACTTGAAACTAATGGGGATGTACCTAGTGAACCCAAGCTTGTCATGGTATGTAAGGTCTGATTATATGGCTATGATCACTGCGCTTGGCTGACGTCCTTAATGTGGTCTTACAGGACAGTGCTGCATGAACAAATTCCGATCGTCCCATTCGTCAAGCGATACGAACACGTATTTGCCTTTAATGCAACGTTCATGGCCACTATCAATCGTCTGCACCAAGAATGTGGATATGCGGACTACCTTGCTAAGGTTGGTCAGTCTCCCTAAAGTGCATTTTTTCGTGCATTGTTCACCATCCCACTATGTTTGTTTACCCAGTATGAAGTGTATCCGCCACCCCGAGCTCCGTTTGAGGAACCCAAGGTCGGGTCATGTGAGTAAAGGTTGACCCGCCAAAATTATCGACAACTGTTTGCGCTTATCACTACTAATCTTCTCGTAAATTATCGCACGCCGTGTATCGATAAGTCACGCGCGAACAACCATCAAACACGAGTTGTGATACATTCAACCTGGTATGTGAGAAAGACAGCACTGCAATTTTAACCTCTAACTACCACAGTGAAGGCGTGGCTAAAAGGCACTTTGTTTCGCAGGTTTACGAGGCAGCTAAGCTGGCTAACCCAGGCAAGTAAAATCTAATTAGTCAACCGTCTCCTCAGCATGATTGACTTATTCTATCATATTTCACGTTTTTCAGCATTCAATGTATAGTAAGTATCTATTGCGCCTTGGCATGTATATTTTACTGACCGCCCACTTGTCTCTCAACAGTCAGGTTCTCGATACCCCACCTGCGTTCTGGGACGTTCTTGACGCTCCTCAGCGCTGGCCTGGTATGCAAGGTGACGCAGTTTACTTCAACAGGGATGATGTCAAACAGGCGTTGCATGTGCCGAACACTGGAAAGTGGGTCGAGTGTTCACCCGGAGTAAGTTCAATACTTCCGTCAGACCATCTATCAATTCACCTGATGACGATATTTCTCCTTGTTTTCCAGGTGTTCCCCAGAGGAGATCAATCCCTCCCTCCGGCTGTCAGCGTATTGTCCAGCGTCATTGACAGAAACAAACGATCTGTAATTGGTTAGCCGCGTGATTCGCTAACGAGTAGCATCATAAGCTACAGCTGTTGACTCCCTTTGCCTGCATCTTCGCGTCTCTTCTTCAGCTTCCGGACAAACCGACATGGTGATGCTCAACCAAGGAGCTAAACTGGTCCTCCAGTTAAGCGTCCTTTTATGATATTAACTCCCTTGGGAGACTTAGTGTTGACATTTCCATGACACAGAAACCTGACATGGGGCGGTGACCAAGGATTCCGCAAACCCATTTCAAACGACTTCATCATTGGGGGGCAAGGCTCGACCGGATGCTTCGTAAGTCTTCAGTGGCTCCTGCAAGTGAAAATGACAGAGACAACTCTTGCTGATTTGGTCTTGCAGGCTACTGAACGTGGTCTGACTTTTGTCGAGATTGAAAAATCCGGCCATATGGTGCCGCAATACCAACCCCGAGGAGCCTTCCAACTCCTACAATTTCTTCTAGGGCAAACTTCTTCCCCTGCAGCAAACTGGCCATCCGCCTAAACCTAGGAAAACTGTCTACTTCATTTGGTAGATTTATTCCTAGCTGGGCAAACTAGCCGTTTGATTTACATGGGTGACATGGGTGCAGTTCAATTCCAACGTCTAGTCATGGATTGTGGAGCCCCGTGTTTTCCTCTTCTTTCCTCCTGGAATCCCATGTTCTCCATTACTTCTCTTTTTTTTCTAATCATTTTGTTGAAAAGTACACTCGTTTTTACTCGTCAATCCCCCCTTGAATTCAATGCATACTTCGTGATCTAAGCAAAATTCAACATTCATTTAAAAACTGCTAGACGTAGCAAATCTAGTCAAATCTGCTGCCGGAGAGTGAGCATCACACAAGATGGACCTTTTGTGGCACCTCAGTTTTGTGATAGAATCTATTTTAAATTCATACTGACACACAGTTGATTGCTTTGTTTTATACCTTTTCCCTTTCTCAATCCATCAATTGTTTGATAAAGAATCTAATAGGATTCTTATCACTCTTGTCTCTTATTATCATTGATCTTTTTTCTACTTCTTCTAAGTTTGGTGTTTTGACCAGGTGTTATTAGGTCAGCTTGGGGTTAGAGTCCTAATATCAACCCCACTACAAAGGTTTGTCATGCAATCAAGCAATTGTTTTATTGATAATCCAACACTCAATTTGTCTTTTTCTCAGAGTTCTAATATCACCTTCACTACAAAGCCTCACCAGGAAACATTTGAGGGCAACTGGGGGCAGGTAATGTTTCTGAAACACCTTGGAACTGCAGAGATACTGTGGCAAGGCTTCCCTGGAAACAAATTGCCTACTTTGTTGTGATCAGTGAGTCGGAGTGAATGGGGATTGGAGTACAAATAGATCATCAAAAAGGGTTTCTTTCACATCAGCTTCCCCCAAGTAAACTTGTTCTCTTCCTGGTGGTCAGTACTTATCAAGGAATGTCTCTCTTGCTAGCCTGATCACTGGGTGTCAAAAGTTCATGCCTTCTAAAGGGAGAGGCTTAGGTAGCCCAATGCAAAATTAATTCTGATGAGGCCATCCACAAAAAAATGAGGCAACTTGTGTTTTTTAATTTTCCAGTTCAATGCTGTCAATCACAGGTAGAAAAATCTAGTCTGTTCCTGAAAACACCAATTATTGGAGGTTTCAACCTCATCAAAATATTAGCATGATTTTATTCTTGTGAATTTTTGAATTGATTCATAATTTTTCATCATAAGCTGCACTTGAGGGGCCTGTAGGTCTGAGTGTGGTAAGTTCCATTTTTCATTCTTCTCCTCCATTTCCTGTTTAACTGAATGTCTTCAAAGTACGAGCTGACAACATTGTACCCTGCAAACAAAACTTGCTCAATGCCTCCAGTTGACATGCGGCCACTCTAAGGAAGCAGGTAGTGTTACGGTTAAGTTTTCACCGTGACATCCACATTATTTGACTCAAAAAATATTAAACTAACCAGTTCAACAAGACTTTGAGGTTATTATAAAATTGCTAAAGAAAAGTTAAACCAAAACCAGACTGTACACAATATGTTAGAATAAATAGAATGGAGCCTATTGAAGAAAGGAAAATTGATCATACCACGAGGACAATTACGAGAGTTTTAAGGTACCGGATAGGCGATGAAGGTCAGAAGTTTTTTAGAGAGGACTGGTGAAGAGTGTGGGACAAAAGGTAAGAGGTAAGAAAGGCATCAAGCAGAAAAGAAGAAAAGAGAAAGAGAGAGGAGCCGAAAAAGAAAAGAAATACAAACTGGAGAAGATTGATTAGAGACAATATTATCAGAGCGAAGAGGAGAAGAGAGGGAGTACTGGACTGAGGTCTTGAGGAGCAAAGATAGAGATTATGATGTCAATTTCTTTAACTTGAGGGATGATAAGCTGTTGTATTACATTACACCAAAAGCCCTGTTGCTGTCCTGATTTTGAGAGTTCTTGAGTTCTTGATGAGTGACAAATGTTGATGAGAGAATGAAGATTGAGATAGATTGAAGATCTTGGTTCTTTTGAGGCTTCTCCAATTCAGGTGAGTGAGAGCTATCTGGATGGTAAGCCCCCTGCCACCTGGCACCGAGTTGAGGGGTTATACTACGGCGAATGACTTTTCAACAGAGGTTAAATCCTTGATTCTCCTCAGTCCATCAACCACTTGCTCTCCAATCAAATTCCCTTGAGTTCCTCACTTCTGATATCAAAATTCCATTCCTCCATCAGCAATGGGTTACTACAGTTACACTAGAATCCACTCAATGGAAATTTACTGGAGTTGAACAGTGGATTGAGGTTGTAGATGGGGTAATCTGATCCAAGAGTTTACAACCAGTCAATGATAAGTTTTGAGACATTCAGGCCTAGAGTACCAGGAATTGCTTTTTTAATAAAAGGGGAATTGGCTATTTGAATTAGTAATGTGTGGATTGATATTTAAATGAGGAGGAATGAGTATATAAAGTGTGTTTTTATTATCTCCTCTTCTGAAGATCTGGGGATCAATAGGGTTCAGTGAGTACAACCTTATATACCAGGCTTGTACAATTAACTAGATATAAGTAATATAATATTGCTAAAAGATTTTTAACCACAACCAGACTACAACAGAAAGAGTTAGAGCATGAAAAATGGAAAGACAATTGAGAAGATATTAAGAATGAGAATAGAGAAAAGAATCCTACCACAGGACAATAATTAATAGATTTTAAGGTACCAGGAGGCTGAAAGAAGAAGATTAAGAAGATTTGGAGCGGGGCTGAAAAGATGGGAGAGTTTTAGTAATGAGACGACAAGCAAATAAAGAAAGAAAAAGAAAAGAAAATGTTGAGACACAAACAGGAAGATGTAGATTTTGAAGATTGAAATGAGCTGTCACGATCTATGTGGAATCGGCGGTGAATCGATACCGAGTCTTGATGATGAAGAATTATGTAAGTGATTTGTCAAGAGTCAATGATCTTAGACAAAGGAGCGAATGTGGTTGATTACTTTACCTGAGTGACCTAGTTCGACCCGAGTGTTAGATAACTTCTGAAGAGTCAATAGAAGCGGTTGAAGCGGTTGAAGCGCAGTGAAGAGAGGGAGTCGAAGTTGTTGAGGATTAAGATTTAAAGAGATCCTGACTATTCACATCACCAAGAAGTGAAGTACAAGTCCTCTTGGTTGCAAGCCCCCTGGCAGTAAGTTCAGGGGGTTAAGCAGTCTAAACAGATGATTTTTCAACACCCCACCTTGCTTGTTGGCGAATGACCGACGAAACATTCATCTTGTAGTTTGGTTATTGAGGCGTGAGGCACAGCTTTCGTTAGGGCGTCCGCTAGCATCTTTTCAGAAGGCACGAGTTTCACGTCAATTTCTTCATTCTTGTACTTTGTTCTGAGGCCTTTTGCTTTGATGTCCAGGTGCTTTGTCTTGGAGTTAGAGCCAAAATTCTTCAATTTTTCAAGCAATCCCTTGTTATTGATGTGGAACAGAGTCGGTTTCAGTTGATTTATCCAAAGTTCTTTGATTAAGAACGTGAGCCATTGATTTTCCTGCTCTCCATCTGATAAAGCATTCAATTCCGCCTCAGTCGACGACATCGTAATATTTTTCTGTTTTTTACTATTCCACAGAATCGGGCAAGATTTCCAAACCGCCAGGGAGCCACTCTACAAAATTTGGGTCTCTTGATCGTCTGCCCATGTCGCATCTGTGTAAAAATTGATTCGTCCAGATGCCTGTTCCGGATCCGGTTTGAGACGAAATTTGAAATGCTGGGTCCCTTTTAGATACCGCCAGCAGTGTATAACTTTGTTCCAGTGAGATAGTCCTGGTCGGTGGTTGAATCTAGAAAGAATAGAGACAGCGGCCGCCAGATCAGGGCGTGTCCGACACGACAGATAGTTGAGAATTCCTGTGAAGGATCTGTAGTTGATGTTCAACTCAAGAAATCGTTGGTGATCTTCTTCTGATGCCGTTTGAAGTTGCACTGCTGGTGTGAGCGGAGTTTTGACTGAAGTTGCATGTTGTAGGTCAAGCAGAACTAGGCCTTTTTCAATCAATGGTTGTTGAGATAGTTCAATGGAATCCTGCTTGACTTCTAGTTCCATACCCAAGAGCGTGTCGGGAGTATGCGCCGTCAAATGAGGGAATCTTTGAAGAAATAATTTTTCGAAATCTTCCGTTTTTCCGACTACAATCAGGTCGTCGACATGGAAGAGGATGAAAGAGTCTTTGTTCTTATGGATGAAAAGACAAGCGTCTGCAACAGACGGGAGATAGTCAACTGATTCGAACCAGGAAGTGAGCGTTTTATACCAGTTCATCGGTGATTGTTTAAGCCCATATAAGGACTTGTGCAGCTTGAGAAAGGGAGCTTGTCGATGAGATACTTCTGGTGTTCTTATATAGATATCTTCTTCCAAAGGAGCAAAGAGAAAAGAGCTCTTTACGTCAAATTGTCTTACCGCCATATTCAGATCAATAGCCAAAACCAATAGAGTGAGTAACAATGGAAATTTTCCAGTCGGCGCAAATGTTTCAAAGAAGTCTTCTCCGGCCGTTTGCATAAATCCTTGTATGCACAATCTTGCTTTTTGTTTTTCAAGAGACGACTTCATGGCTGGTTTGGTCTTAAAGACCCACGTATGGCGTAGAAACTTGGGAGGATGTCCATGAAAGTCACTCCAACCCTCATGATCTTCAATGTTCGTAAGTTCATCTTGAACGGCATTTTTCCATTTCCCGCCATAGTTTCCGGTGACAGCGTTCTTATAGCCTTTTGGATCCGTTGTTAGGTACAAGTATTTTTGTGGTTTTACTTGTGCCGTTCGATCACGTAGAACTCGAACTGACGACGCAATTGGGGCCTGAACCAATCCTTCAGCCACTTCAGCCTCATCTGCCTCGTCTGGATCTGATGAGGAATTGTCTACATCTATAACTTCATCCCTGTCAAACACTTCAGGCAGATCGATCTCGGCATCATCCTCTTTGATATTGTATATTTCTTCTTTCTCAACCGCCCTTGGTACTTCGACATTTACCAATTCCTCATTAACCGATTCCTCTTCTACAATCAAATTTTCCCAGTCATTGCCTGTCTTTGCTTCTGAAGGATAATCGAGGAATACAACATTCTTGGAGCTTATGATACTTCCGCCTTCAGTGAGCGTTTTATATGATTTTAATTCGGCGTCGAATCCAATGAGTTTACCGGATTCTCCTCTGGGTTCCAATTTCGACTTTGGTTTGTGAGAGTAAACAACAACTGGATTCCCGATTGGATGAAAGAAGCTAAGAGGTATAGATCTGTCTTTGAAGAGCTCGTAAGGTGGTTTGTTTCTTCGATGTGACGGTACCTGATTCATTGTCAACACGCTGGCTCCAACGATTTCACTCCAGAGATTCTTGGGCAACATTGAATCCAGCAGAATCGTTCGTAGTGACTCTAATATAGTCCTATTGAACCGTTCTGCCAAACCGTTTTGTTGCGGAGTGTGGGGATCAGAGAATGTTAGCCTGATAATGTTCTTTTGGCAATAACTATCCAGCTCTGAGTTAGTGAACTCAGTTCCTCGATCTGAGTGGATGATGCTGGGATAGTAACCAAAACGCTTCGCCTCCACATTGATGAGTTGTGATAGAACTTCAAAGACATCCGATTTGGCTCTGATGGGGATTGCAGAGAAATATCTAGTGGCAGAGTCCACGATTGTGAGAATATAATGATGCTTTCTATGCGACATGGGCTTGATAGGGCCGATTAGGTCGAGATGAATCTCTTCAAAAGGTTTTGAAGCTCGAGAGGAACGGTGCGAGTAAGTTGCTTTGGTGATTTTTGCCATGGCGCATGACAAACATTTTTTCTCTGCCTTGATCGGGATCCCCAGTTTGTGCCTGATCCGACCATAACTGATGTGTCCTAGTGATTTATGAATCCTCTCAGAAGCGGACAGGCACGATTGATGTGTACACGGCCTTAGGTCGAGGATGGGAAGATTATTCTGATAATATCCTTTGAGACAAGGTCGATCATCTTTGTTTATATAGAATTTATTGATTTCAAACTTTACGTCGTATTGTTGTAATAATAGTAAACGTAGTGACAAAAGGTTGGCGTTGATTTGAGGAACGAGAAGAACATCATGAAACACAAGTTTTTTTTCTTTATGAAGAACAGCAATGGACCCTTTTCCTTCAATCTTCAAGGTATTATTGCCACAGCTTGTGTTGATCATTCCTCCTTCTGACTTGTCTAGGAGTGTGAACAGATTTTCGTCAGCGACCATGTGTGACAAAGATCCAGAGTCCAGAACAAACACCCTAGGCAAGTGAGTGGAGAAGGTGGAAAGGCTGACATTGACTCCTTGAGGTTTCTTTCCGTAATACGGTTGAGGAGGCGGTCAAAGTTCGGGATGTACCATCCAACATCAATCTTCAGGGTGAGGCGCTCGGTGATTGTGTTTCCCCGCTGAGCAAAAAGTTTCTTCTCTCGACAGCATAGCAACGGCATTAGTGTCCATCTTGACTTGATTAGAGAGCTTAGAGTCATTGCAATGGATTTTGAGATGATTAAGGAGGGACTCGGGAGTAATATCTTCTCATTTTTTAGAGTGAGTGATAGCTTGTTTGATGTTATCCAAGCTGGCCGGAAGTCGTCTCAATAGATCGTAGGTGATCAGATCGGCTGGGAACGTTATACCTACATCTTCCATTTTAGTGAGGCAGCCTCAAACATCGGTGATAAACTTGTCGATGTGATTGTTCTCGTAGACGATGCTCAAGAACTGGTTGTAAAACCTGGCTTGGTTAGAGGGTTCCGAAGAGGCGAATCGTTTAGTGATTGCCTGCCAGAGAAGTTGAGCATCTTCAGCGTTGATAGAATTGACCACGTTGGTGTGAGTACCCGCTGAGATTTTCGATAAGATAATGGCTCCTAGGATAATATTGTCTTCTTCTTCCAAAGCAGGGGTGCCGTTGTACATTTGCTCCTTGACCTTTCCTAATTTGAAGAGACTGGTGATTCGAGTTTTCCAGCTTGAGTAGTTGTCTTCGGTTAGGATAGGGATGGATTCGATGGTGGCTTTCATGATGGTACCGTTAATGGCGTCCATTTCGATTTACGACGTGTCTGGTTTATGGTCGGTAGTGTTTTCGACTGTTAATTGTAATATAATATTGCTAAAGGATTTTTAACCACAACCAGACTACAACAGAAAGAGTTAGAGCATGAAAAATGGAAAGACAATTGAGAATATATTAAGAATGAGAATAGAGAAAAGAATCCTACCACAGGACAATAATTAATAGATTTTAAGGTACCAGGAGGCTGAAAGAAGAAGATTAAGAAGATTTGGAGCGGGGCTGAAAAGATGGGAGAGTTTTAGTAATGAGACAACAAGCAAATAAAGAAAGAAAAAGAAAAGAAAATGTTGAGACACAAACAGGAAGATGTAGATTTTGAAGATTGAAATGAGCTGTCACGATCTATGTGGAATCGGCGGTGAATCGATACCGAGTCTTGATGATGAAGAATTATGTAAGTGATTTGTCGAGAGTCAATGATCTTAGACAAAGGAGCGAATGTGGTTGATTACTTTACCCGAGTGACCTAGTTCGACCCGAGTGTTAGATAACTTCTGAAGAGTCAATAGAAGCGGTTGAAGCGGTTGAAGCGCAGTGAAGAGAGGGAGTCGAAGTTGTTGAGGATTAAGATTTAAAGAGATCCTGACTATTCACATCACCGAGAAGTGAAGTACAAGTCCTCTTGGTTGCAAGCCCCCTGGCAGTAAGTTCAGGGGGTTAAGCAGTCTAAACAGATGATTTTTCAACAATAAGCATATTTAAGGTATGTTAATAATAAAATGAGTGAAATGAGTGTGAAATTTGTAAATAACAAAATAAAAGAAATGTCAAGTTTAAGAAGATTGTACATGGTGTAGTAAGTTTATAAGTTGTCCAATCTAAGGGTGAATGAGATTTACTTTCCAGCTGACATTTTCACGCGACCACATTTTCTCACTCACTTGTCTACATCTCAAAATCACCCTTCTCCTTTCCTATTCTATTCCCTTTTCTTTGTCCACATTGATCAATACTTCAAATCAAAGTTCTAATCTTGACTTTCCAAGAAATCAAACACATTCAAAATTGACTTTCCAAGAAATCAAACACATTCACAATCATGAATGAACTGTCCTCCTTTAATGCTCCTCTGCTCATTTCATTATCACTTGCTTTTATCTTTCTTAGGAAACAATTTTTGTCTATTCTTCATATCTTGACTATTTATTCCTCTATGATTATTATTTATCTTCAGAGCTGATATTGTGCAGCAGATTAAATTTAAGCAGTTGATCTAGTTTTTCTTGCATAAATAAGCAAAATGTCAGAATAATTGTCTGGGTCAAGGGTATCCCATTCCAACTGTGATCCACTCAACCAAAATAGATTTGGCTGGGGAAAATACAAAAACTCCAGAATATTTTGCTGAGTTCAATTCAACTAGAATGCACTCAACCAATTTAACCTTGGATTATATTAACCAAAAAAATTAACATATAAGGTACTCCCCTTGGAGTCCTTTTTTATTGGTCAAGACCAACCCATTTTAAAAATCTTGAGTGCATCACATTTGAACTGGGATAAAATACAATCTACCAGTAATTCTGGCAGTACAAGAAACTTGGATTTAACTTTAATCTGTGTAGATTAAGCCATTCAAAATGATATAAGTGTGTACCAGTCCAGCTGGGACAGCCTCAAACAAAGACAATAATTGAAGAAGTGTATCTGGTAAGTGATATTTTTTGTGGATTAATGTTTCCACTGCCAGCATAATTGCCTAGGATGAATTCATCCCAGTTAAACTGGGATGCACTCAACCGATTTAAACTTGGTTGAAATCAACTGATGAAATATTAATCCAAGGGACTCCCCTTGGTTTCATATTTCATTGGTTGAGTTCAACCTCTGTGAATTGGTTGTTTGCATCATAGTTGAGCTGGGATGAACTCAGCCTAGGTAATTATGCTGGCAGTGTTCTAAATTGGACTCTGTTTTAGAATTATAAACCATGCACAGAGGACGGCTTATTTGCATGATTATCCCTTTCTTTCCTTTTTTATTCTCAGTCTATATGGGCCCCCTACTTAGCCCAATATTCCCCTTTTTCTTGTCTTGTATTTCATTTGTCCACTGCCAGCATATTTGATTGGGTTGAGGCTATCCAAGTTAAGCTGGGATGCACTCAACCAAGTTAAAGTTTGTTGATCTCAACTGATGAAGTATAAATCAAAAGGAGTTATCTTGGATTCCTATTCTATTGGTTCAGAAAAAAATGCTTCAATTGGTTGAGTGCATCCCAGGTTTTCCAGGATACCCTCAACCCAGCCAATCATGCTGGCAGTGTCTGAAATACAAACCTCATGCACTTCTGATACATACATAGTATTCAGACCTCCTCTGGTGGAGACTTCTGTTCTGATTTTCTGAGTCCCTAAAAATACTGTAATCTTTATCTTCTTGAGATTTTCATCCTTCCCTCTTAGGCCTTGGGTCATATTTTTTTCAAGGTAAATTCCTTGAAGGGAATAAGATGAGTGTGAATTGTGTTTTAGAAAATGGATAATTTTTTAACCTTTCCATAAAGTTCTTTTGAATTAATTGGAGATCTATAGATAATTTTAGAAAAATTATTCTGCAACATAAAGTTGTAAAATGACAGATTCAAGAGGAATTGCATCATACCTGTTGTGTGATCAATCTGCTCTATTTCACAGCTTTAAACTTAGAGTATTTAGAAGGCTAACTTCTTTTCATATAACATCAACCTGAGAATCTGTTTCATCCATTCCAGATATGACCAAAGTGATTGCAATAAAATCAAATTCACAATTTTGGTTGTACTGGAACTCTTATCTTTTTTATATTTGACTAGATTCCAACACATTTTTTTCGCCCTCCACAATCTTGGCTTTTTTCACTTTCATTGGAAATTTGATTGCGCCTTACAAAATTTGCTTTTGGCCGTTTCGCTGTGCCATTCTTCAAAATAAAATCAGTTTTTCTTCATTGGGAAGGATGATCGTGTGAGGAAACCGGAAACTGACATACCCACATATCGAAGAAAAGCAACAGATTTACAGTATTACTAAAAATCCCGGGGGTTTTTGTTCCTAAATTCCGAAGCGGGACCCCCGAAGCTCGAGTCTTGACAGTGGTGGGGCCGACTAGCTGTAGACTGTTCTGGAAACTTTCAACCGGCAGCCTACATATAAAATATTTACATCTGCCCGAGAACACCGCCCTGTGCAATAAATATTTCAGTATCAGAGTCCGCCTTCAACGTCGGCAAGGTTTAGTTGGAAATTCAGAAAACTTGCAAACAGTACCCAAAGATCAATTCGTTTAGCTGTGCGATTTTTGATAACATGCCCCTCAACTATTCCAAGTGGGATGCCTTGGAGGTATGTTTTCTCTGCTCACGTTTTACAGTCTAGTCACATCATGTCCACTGACTTCGATGGCTCCCCCAGTTATCCGATGACTCGGACATCGAATGCCATCCAAAGTATGTGGAGATTACGTTTGGTTTGACCGGCTAGCAAATGATGGCTGATATCACTATCACTATTTTTCTCGCGAACAGTGTTGACAAACGTAGTTTCATTCGCCTCAAGCAACGCCAGATCCATCAGCAACGGGATGAAAGGAAGTTGAAGATCGATGGCCTGAAAAAGGAGGGACCCATGAACGCGGCTCTTCTGGAAAAGATGCAGGAACTTTTGGCGAATACTAAGAAAGACGGAGCGGACCACCTCCGACAGATCGCCTCCAAGCTATCAGCCGAAGGACATGCTAAGCCACCTTCATCGGAAGAGCAACCCTCGATCGATCAAATGATCTTCAACCTGATATCGCAAATTCTTACTAAGATTAAAGACACCAGCTCGGCCGATCAAGACGCAGCCGCCGAGAAAGAACTCAACTTTCATCTCAATCGTCTCCTAAATCGCGAAAAACAGCGCCAGGTTGAATTAGAAAAGGAAGAATTCGAAGCTCACAAACATATCACTAGCGAAGATATCCATGATGGATTTGATGTTTCGGTTCGCAGTTTCTTTTCGTTCTTATCTCCCCAGAATTAGGCTCATCTGTATGTTGAGTGGCTCAGAGCTTTAACATTACTTCGCACTTTTGTTTAGCATGTTGACAAAAACCCTTCAGTTGCCATCGATGAACCCATCGCTGCACCCCAATCCAAATCGACCAGGAAGGTCAAGAAAACTAACATTGAAGTGTTAAACCCCAAGGCTGGCGAGGCTACCACAGGACAAGTTCGTTGGGATCCCATCATAACCAGTGTGAATCGCTCTATGCTGACAAATCTGTTTGAAACTTAGGCCAGCAACAATGAAGGAGAGTCGGATGATGATGATGATGATGATGATGACGAACTTCCGCGGCTGTCACTGTCGGCACAGAAATTTGCAAAAATCAAATCATCAGACTACTCTTCTTCCCTCTCGGCCATCCAAGCCGACCCTTCACTCTACCTCAACGAGTCAACAACCGATGCGTTGCTCGTCGAAGCGTTCGAGTCGGAGATGAAGGGCAAAAAAACTTATGCTAAGAACTGCGTCCACCAAGGCTTACTGTTACAGTACTGTCGAAAACTGGGCAGGGATGGTGTCAGTCTGTTTTTTCGCAAGTAAGTTCATACCACGTCTACCAATTATTTTCGATGATCGATTTCAGTACTTCCCGGCGCTTCATGGTAGCTACAGTCAGACTTTCCTAACTGTGTTTATTCAACTAGAATCGGCTCTGGTGAACCCAAGGCCATGGAAGTCTTCATAGATGATGTGAACTCAACGTACGACCGGATATCGAAGCGATGTGCGGTGATAATATCAGAACGATCACAGGAGCCATCGCAGAAGGAACAAATCCAACTAGTGCCGACGAACCCGACGACGTCGATCACTTTCGAAGTCCCCGAAGGACCGCCGCCGGAGAACTTAGAGCTGAAGACGGAAGACCCAGCGGAGGCAGAACAGTTGGATATTGAAGAGGTGCGCAAGTTCCTTTGGGATCGTTGGAACACCTTCAACCAGTTCCCCAAAAAGCTCCAAAAAGCTCTCAAATCAAAACAGCTGGACCAGGTTAATCAGGTCATAGGCGACATGGAAATCCCTGAGGCTGAGAAAATTGTCCAGGACCTCGACCGTGTTGGTATCTTGTGCTTCAGTGAAGGCGGCATTATCGATAAGACTGGAGCAGCAGATACTGACACTGCGTCGGATCCCGCTGCTGCCAATTCTGAACCAATTGGCTCTAATGCCCAAGCAACCCTTCAGAATGATGCTCCTACCTCAGCCCAAGTCGTCATTCCTGATGATGTAGCCTAGCTCTTGTTATCGAATGGCTCAACCTTACCTCACAAAGATGTACTTAATTTAGAACCTTGGGCTCTGTAGACCCTCACGATTGTTCTCTGGGGGTCGTTGTAGTCAAAATAACCTTTTATGTTACTTTTTTAGTGTTTCTTTTTTCTCAATAGTATTTTTCTATCCAGTTTGTTGTTTCCGTGAGTGAATTTTTGTTTCCGGAAGTGAATAGGTCACTACAAAAGATGTCAAGTGGAACAAAAGCTGCTTTTATACGAAGAAATCGTCCTTCCATCATAGAGCGAGATGGCGCAGCTGGTAGCGCGCTGGGCTCATACCCGAGGAGCGGGAAGTCACCCAGAGGTCGTCGGATCGAAACTGACTCTCGCTACAGTGAACGCTCGTTTGCAATGTGGCTTTCCCCTCAAGGGGGCACATCAGAAGCCCACCAGGACCTTTTTGGTGCCCGGGAAGTTGGACTTGTCATGGTTATGTTATGTTTATCAATTGAAACTTGTGTTTTTATATCTTCTACATATTGTGTTTCCAAGAAAGCTTGGACAAATCCCAAATTTTCCGAATTTTAATCACCAAAAATCACATATTGCATATGGCCAGTACAAGTAGACTGTACGGCCCTGTACCAAGTCTCCACCAGATTAGTGGTACAATACTGTCATGTGGCTAGCACATACAGACAGTAATTCAGTCACCCACCAACTTGGGGGCCCAGGATTAGAAAGACATCTTTCCTCCTCAGTAATTGTACCGGAGCTTCCATGCTCTGTCAATCGTCTCGTGTATCTCAAATTCGGGTACGGCCTTTGGCAATCGGGACAAACACGCCAAGTCGTCCGTCTGAGGGGCCTTTTTGTATAGCATCTGTAAAGGTACTATTGGTTAGATTGATGGACACGAGATAGCTTAGAACATTTGTTACAAACCTGTCTGATCACTTTGTACCGGTCCGATTTTCCATCTGCATTACCGTCTCCAGCCTTGGATTTTTTGAGGTAACCTTTCATCTGAGCGGCTCGGATCTCGCTTGGCTTTCCAGGTTTTGATTTACCACCTCCTGTCTGGCGTGATGAAACTTTGAATCGTGTTTGATCAATATTTGGGGTCTGTTTGAGCTCATTCGGATGGTTCAGTAAGGCCTTGAACAAAGGTTTACTAGCACTCAATTTTATTCGGAGCTGGTTGCTGGTGAATTGAATTGGGCATGACATCATCAGTAGGGCATCTGCGTCCTTGAAACGAAAATGTTAGATGGCCTATCTCGTTTTTTTTGCTCTTGAGTGGGTTTTTTGATGTTGTACCTTTGTCAACATGATCAGTCCGGAGATTGTTTCCAATCTTCTTTTTTCATTGGAAGGAAATATGATTCAATCATTGTAACGAGAGTTGATCGCATCTTTGATCCTAACTCTGTCTGCTTGAGCTTGACCCAAACGACTCGGTATGGCTGGCTCATTACCAATCAATGCTGAAAAGATGCTTGGCCAACACATTCATTGCCTCCAGGTGCATCTGGTGTTTTTGGAAGAGGGTAAAAGCTTCCTCAAGCAACAGTGGATACTTGATGAGTTCGATGGACAGCGGCAAACCAGGTCATCCAATCACAAGAGCAACGAGCTGTGGATATTGTGGATTCTCGACTGGGATGAGTTTTTACTAGACCGGTTCAAGACTGAGTTCGATCAGAGTTATCGATCCTTGGAAACCTTCGGAATATATTGTCTCATCAACTTCTTCCTCATCTTCCTCTTCATTATCCCCAAATCCGGCGGGATCTTCCGCTACAACCTTGCCAAGAACCTCAAACCTATCGCCCACAATCAACGATAATCTGTTCTTCTTTCCTCTCTCAACATCTCTCTTGTGGCTGATTTACCTTCCTCTTTTACCCCTTATCATCCCTTGTTGTTGTATGCTCAATCGCAATTCCAGCAATATTGCTAACATCGATCTCGCTAAAATTGATCTTGCTAACATCAGTCTTGCTAACATCGATCTCGCTAGCATCAATCTCTTGTAACTTATCAATGTAGCCCGTGACTTTGCCATTCTCATATTGGCTCGCATTTGGATTCAAAATTAAATGCTTTGTCACTGAATGCGAAGTAAGAAGAAGGATAAAGACAATAAAATAAAAAACGATGAAAAGAAAAGAGGGACAGGGAAAGCTGCAACTAGGAGCGATTTGAGGACAACACATGTATGAACAGATCAGGCGCATGAAACCCAAGTAATACATTTTTAATCTATCTCCCAGAGGAGATGAGTATTTTCTGTATTCTTCCAATATTCACATGCAAGTTTCCAAAATGCACAGCCACTTTTTGGCCATATATCCATAACTGTTTCATTTTTTTCAAAAAAATGGTCCAAGATTTCTTGGAAATACAATACATATCCTCTCACCAACACAAGCTTGTATAGGAGCTATAACTGTTATTGCTAGAACTAAAAGCCAGAAACTGAAATACAAGGACTTAGAACAAATGAATCAGAGAGGAAACAGAATGAAAAGAGAAACTAACCCAAGAGAAAGCAAGAGAAGGCAATCCAATGTTGGCGCTTTGACTTGATTGGACCTCTTGAGTTTCTTGAATTGATTGAATAAGTTTTGAGATGAGCAGGATGTGAGAGCTGGCTGGTTATCATTCACCGGTTCAAAGCCGTATAAATGTTAAAGTTAGGGTTAAAGGTATTTTACTTGAGTGTCTTCAGTATGTCACCAACAGTAGAGTCAAGTCAAGTTTCAACAGCTTGTGCATTTTTTCAAACTAGAAATAGTTACACATTCTTGCAATCCAGTCTTCCCGTGGGGGAATTTCCTATTCACATTTTCATTTGCATAGTTGCCATCATAGGACTGTCTTGAATTTGGAGAAGAAGAACTTCAGGAGCTGCAGCAGGTCTTTGGGATTCCCTCTGAATGATGATAAATTTGTGAATTGATTTAATCATGGGGTCAAAGTTAAATATGAAACACAATATATATGCATGTGTATTTCATATTTTCCAAAAAAAAACCCAAATGATTGATTATTGCCCCAAAGAAACTTCTTCTCCTGATGCATGAATTTTTTCATAAAATAAGATTTAACCCCTCAAAAAATTTCCACCATCACATTAACTCAAGAAACCATCCCCAAGTTCACTCAGAGCCAAAAAAAAAAACACTGTGGATTTGAATAAGATCCAAGCAACACCAGGTTCAACTTGGAAAACACCAGGTTGAGGACAAGGTACCCAAGGGACTTCTGGCTCCCAAAGTAGTGTGTTTTTGAAATGTGGTGGAGTTTGTCAAGGCCTTCTGACTTCCTGTTAGCAAGGCCGGGCACATAACTTCTCATGGACTCATGATTCAAACTAATCATCTTGCTACTTCAAGACCACACTCTAACTTGCACTAATTTTGGATTGTTATTGCTTTTTGTAGATTAAAGCCCTTGCAAGAGAATTTTGTGAAGTAATAGTATGGTGAGACCAGACTGGCCAAGGAATTTTGAAATAATCTCATGAGGAGATTTTCTGCCAAACCAATTCAATAAATCCAAGCTATAGAAATTCAATTGTGAATGAGGTAACTTGTCAGCTGGCTAGTTCAAACCAGTTACCCCTCAACTGGCCAAAATAGTTTTTAACACCCCATCTGCCTATTTTGATACTCTTACATCCATTTTACTTACATTTTTTCAGGTGTCACACTCATTTCACTTGTTTTGTTATTAGCTTAGTCAGCCTCACATATAAGTTGTGCTCCTCAGACTCTATTGCTCCCCAGACTTTCAGAAGAGAAGATAATAATAACCTACTTTTATTTACCATTCCTCTTGAGCTTGAAGATACACCCACAAATCACTACTTCATAGCTTGCTTTACCCATTCAAATTTACATATCACTGTCTGGATCCTCACGCCTGAACCTCTCAAACCTATCACTGGCTGGGCGTAAACTCTTGGACCAGATTCAACCCCATCTACTACTCAGAGCCGCTGGTCAATTCCAGCAAATTTCCATTGAGTGGACTTTAATCACCCCGGAGTAACCCGCCGTTGACATAACTTGAACTGATACAGAAATCCACCATAGTACCAACAGGTTGCTGCTAACAAGGTTGGAGAATCAGGTTTTGAATTAGAAAGACAGGAGCAGAAGATTGAGGAAGAAAAGACTGAGATGAGAAGTTAGTCATTATTTAAGGACAAATAATCATATTGAAAAGAGTTCAAATATCACCAGGCAGACAATGGAATATTGAAGTTGTATTTAGATAAGATGGAAGAAGAGAATGAAACAGAAGGATAAGAAGCTATGAAAGACAAGTGTGTTCTTGATGATGATTTGAGGTTTATTGATAGAGTTTGATTGATGAGATTGAGGAGTTGATTAGTTTGATGTTTGAGTGTATTTGATTGTATTGAAGGATAATTGAGTTCAGATGATTTAGAAATTGAGTGAGGAGAGAAAAAGAAAGGTCAGAGAGTAAATAAAGAGAGAGAATCAAGGAACAAAAAAGAACATGAATGAACAATTAGAGAAGAGAAAGTAGAAGAATTTAAAAGGTGATGTGAGCATGTGAAAGTTGAAGTAAAAAGAAAGAGCATTTTACGGTCAAGAGTCCCCACATTAAGGACATATTCATACCATAGTACACACACGTATCCATCTTATAAAATTAGTAATGTTATTATACATCAACTGCTCTATATCTTTTCCTAACACAAATCTATAAAAGCCATAATAAAAAGGTTTCCACTTGGTTTTAATATTATTCATTGCTCAAAACAACCATATAAAATTTTTAGAACTATCTTTTATTGAATGAAGATTTGATCTAGTTTTCATTGAGACTGCTACTTAAAGCATTCTCTGCCATCAAGTCACACTAAAACCTCAATAAATGAATTTTCTGGCAGGATTCTGCTTATTATAATAGAATGGAAGGTCTTCCAAACCTCCCATAACTGTTTTATTTCTTAGCTGGAACACCATATTTTTGATTACAGCTTAAAGGACTGACAACCCATCCCAAAGGAGTTCTGAAAATGGCAGGCAAAGTCAACACTATGTGGAGCAGATCACCAAGTTCCTCTTCCAATCACAAAAGCAAATGGTGGCTCCAAAGGAGTCCATGAATGATTTCAACCATCAAAATTAAGACCCTGATGACCACATGGTGGAGGCAAGAATCAAGCTTTCAGATGTTTGGTGTAAGAGAACTGGTGGTGGAGTGACAGCACAGTGACCTGTATATTCAATTAAGGCAAGATTCTGAATTCAAAGAGCTCAAAATTTTCTTGGGCTTGAGACAATTAAGCTGAGAAAGTTACCAGCAGGGTGTTTTCTTGTGCCAAGATGATTAAAGATATTTTCCAATTTGGGTTTTTCAGTTTGGGAAGCAATTAAACTGACTGAAAGTCTTCTAGGACCCAACCCAATTTTAATATACTTTTAATAATAAGAATGAATCCTCAAATGAATTTTATTATACAAATCCACCTATCTATCATGCACTTGCCTCTGAATGGTGTACAAATAAAAAGTGTTTTTTTTGCCACACTTCTATGCTGTTTTACACCTGGTAAACACCTATAATCCCATGGAAAAAACTGACTGTTTCCATTTTTACACAGCTGTTTTTTTATTTGATTATTCTGTGCGTTAGTTTTGACTTTAGAGGCTACACACAGCTCATCTGAGATTATACATAAATTTTTTATTCCAATCCAACAGATAAAACCCAATACAATTAAATTCTGTAATCACATCAGCAGAATAACTGGAAATCATAATTACTATGTAATGAATCTTGGAAGCTGAGGAAGAGAATTTTGGGAACAAGAACTCAAGGAAGAAAGCTTGACGGCTGAGAACAAGATCAAAAAGAAGCCCTCTATGAAGCTAAGCCTGCTAGCTTATGAGAGGAAAAAAGCTACTCACTAAACAAGACTGGAAGATGGTATCAGGAATCATGCACAGAGAACAGATGATGAATTACTATGTATCTTCAGGGTTTTTTAACTACTACATCATTGAGGGGAAAAATGTGGTTCAGAAGGTGTCCATGAATATTCATCTGAAGAGAAGAAATGAGTGATAGGTGAAGGAAAAAGGAGAGAAATTAGAGAAGGAGCCATGAAATTCCAACACTATGCCAAAAGCTAACAAATTACAGAAAAAAATCCAAAAATCATACTTGTTTTGTCCTCTTCAGTGCAACTTCAAATTTTAAAAATAATCATTTACACATTTTGATTTCTTCCTGCCTTTGGATGTCTTCAACCTGTAAGTGTTGAATAAAAACTCATCCAAGTAAAATACAAAGGAAAATATTTTTTTTTTGCATTTTTGGTCTCACTATGTGGTGCCAAGGCCTGATATCCCAAAGATAACTAAGTCCCTCCTGGGTGCCCAGTGGCCTCCAAAGGAGGGAGACATATAAAAATAGAGTTTTGTGGCATGACAGGTATGCAAAACGTATATGTCTTCTTTTGGTGATATATTTACTGAAAGAGCTCCAAAACTATTTGCAGTAGTCTCTGTGGATAGGCATACACAACAAGAAAAACTGTCAGCTTGCTACTAGTTCAGAGACAACCTGACTAGAACAATACCAACAATAATAAATTAATTAATAAAAAATGCATATGAAAGAGACATTATTACACAAGTAATAATGTAACATAAATGATAATAAACATAAGAAAAAGATAACAGTTTAGAATATAAACATTATTACATAGTAAGGCCATCTCCACCGCGTGGAGCTATCCGGGTTGCTAAATCAACTGTGCCGGGGCTCCTCGCCGGAGTCATAGCAACCCAAGGCTGGGTTGCTACACACCGCAAGCTACGATATATCACAGCTTGAGGTGGTGAAAGGCTTTGGGTGTGCCCGGTTGCGTGTGGTTTAAAGTGACCGGGGGGGCCAGATATCACACTTTTTTGCTGTGTGATACCTGGCCAGTGGGTTGCTATCGAGTTGCTATAGGAGTGCCAGATGTGGCACTCCTATAGCAACACAGGTATGGGTTTCTGGGGTATAGCAACCCCTGTGGAGTTTCTATATCGGGGTTGGGTTGCTATATTTAGCATAGCAACCCGGTTTAGCAACCCCAGTGGAGATGCCCTAATAATGTAATAAACAAATATAATAAATCAATTCATAATAAAATAAATAATAACTCATTAACCTTTGAGATAAGTGAGAACATTATTTCTCATTCTGAAAGAGCAAGTAAAATAACCTAGTGTACCTCAGCCAAAGTATCCTAGAAAACTTACTCCTTCTAATAAGTAAAATAAACTTAAAGAATACTCCTACTAAGCGCTAAAATACTTACTAGGTATAAACATATGTAATATAAGAGTATTCTAGTAAGTAGAATTCCTTAAAGTACAGGATAATTACTTAAATAAACTATGTAATTATCCTTTAAACATATTAATAAAATACTAAATAACCTTTGACATAAATACCACACTGTTTGATAGTCTTTGTATTATTATTAACTTCTACAAATACATACTGTATAAGCTAATAATATCATAATACACAAAAGAAACAAAACAGAGGATAAAGAAAATATTAGAACACTTCAAACAAATCTAAAAGAACTAGTACAATTAAAATAAAATGACAAGCTCCTTTAAATCACGGGAAAATAACAAATGCTGACACTTTTCCCAGGATGTTTGCTTGTCAAATAATTGAATGGAGAGCTGTAAAAGCGCCCATCATGCAAGTATGACAAGAGCTCTCATAGTACAGAACTTTGTATATGAAATAACCAAATTAAACAGAAATAAGATTCTGTACTATAATTTGATTATTTATTATTTATTTGTTGATCAAGTGATCAATACATGTTTTACATCAAACGAAGAGCTCTTGAAGCGCCCTCAGATGATGTCTAAAGATGACTGACATTGTGTATTAATTACTGACAGCCTGTACATGTATTAATTTGATAAATTACATCATTTATTTCTACTAAGGATAACTCCTTCCTTGTAGTGTTCCCATAGCCAAAATAAAACTTTATGTTTCGCCATCTGGGATTCAGAAAGGCATTTAAGAGGCCCTTTCTTCCCCCTGTATTTTTATTCCCCAGCTTTATCATATTTACAACCAGCATTCCACCAGTCCAGCATACTTGTGTCCTGCCCAGTAAATCAGTCCTCAAGACTTAAAGCCTCTTTCTCTCAACTCCAACTCTGCCCAGCTTTCCACCACACCTTTCCAACTGCTTCCAGCTGCTCAGTTTACCATAAGAAAGTCCCCCCACCTCCTTCCCTCAAAGCAAACTACAGTAAGTCTTTCAATATTAGGAGTTGTGGCCCTTTCTTAGCCACTATTTCACTGGGACTAAACACCCCTTCTTGCAGGCCCCAGTTTTAAAGGTTCAGTTCTCTGCTTTTAGCACAAGCACCTTTGGAGGAAACTAAACACCCCAGCTTGCTGGCCCCTCCATAAAATCTTTGATCTTTTAAATATTAATATAAAAGATCAAAAACCCCTTTTTTCCCATATTTCTTTCCTTGCACCTTGTGTAGCTAGAAGGATATCAGTCCTTGGCATCACAGAGCGTGACAAAAACTCTAGAAAATGTAATCAGTTTACATGAAAGGAAGCTTGGGGTGATAAACATGCCTTTCTTATAGGTCACTTTGACCAAGCTTCAATGCACAGTGACTGTGCACCTTGCACAGTGACTGTGCACCTTGCACAGTGACTGTGCACCTTGCACAGTGACTGTGCACCTTGCACAGTGACTGTGCACCTTGCACAGTGACTGTGCACCTTGCACAGTGACTGTGCACCTTGCACAGTGACTGTGCACCTTGCACAGTAACTGTGCACCTTGCACAGTGACTGTGCACCTTGCACAGTGACTGTGCACCTTGCACAGTGACTGTGCACCTTGCACAGTGACTGTGCACCTTGCACAGTGACTGTGCACCTTGCACAGTGACTGTGCACCTTGCACAGTGACTGTGCACCTTGCACAGTGACTGTGCACCTTGCACAGTGACTGTGCACCTTGCACAGTGACTGTGCACTTTGCACAGTGACTGTGCACCTTGCACAGTGACTGTGCACCTTGCACAGTGACTGTGCACCTTGCACAGTGACTGTGCACCTTGCACAGTGACTGTGCACCTTGCACAGTGACTGTGCACCTTTCACAGTGACTGCATGAAATTCTACCATTTAGTCATGTGTAGTTGCAATGGCAGTTACCCTGGAGTATTCTGCATTTCAACTGCTGGCAGTTTCTAGAGTTTTTCTTGAAGTGATAGGCAAGAAGCCTAAGGCATCTGTCTGTATTTTTTTCACAATTTTTGTGCATCCATAATCTGCAAGAAAGAAACCAGAAATGAAGCGTAATAACAGGTGAAAAAGGGTTTTGGCCTTTCATTTACTTGGAGCATTTTATCACACATTGTATTTAGGATCCCATCCCTAACTTCAGTTTTTGACAACAAAAACCTAGCATGTGCATACATATGTACATAGCTGAGGCCCAAAAAACCAAATGAAACAAAAAAAATCAGTGTTGAACTTGGCAATATAAACTCAGATTAAACTTTTTTGCAGCCCCAAAGTTGGTGGTTAGTAGCAAGGTGAGTGTTACCAAGTTTGAGGAATGCAGTGATGATTTGTTTGCATCCAGCTTCTGTTCTTGAAGGACTTGTGTGTTTGCAGTTTTAAATTGACCAGAAAGAAATGGGCTTTGATAAACACACACCCACACCAGGGGCACACCAACCCAAAATGGCGGGTTTTGCCCGCACACCATTTTGGGTTGGCGTGTTTGGCCTGCCTATGGCCAATCCTTGGTGTGCCAGCCAAACACGCCAACAGTGCTGCACGCCCACCCCCGTGGGAGTGGGATTTGCTGGCCGGGAGGGAAGAGATTGTATAACCTTGTTGGCCAGGAGGATTTCCTCCTGGCCAACAAGGATATACAACCCCATCTGCCAGGAGGATTTCCTCCCGGCCAACACATTGGCCAGGAGGAAATCCTCCCGGCTGATGAGGTTGTATAGCCTTGTCAGCCAGGAGGAAATCCTCCTGGCCAATGAGGCTACAAAACCTTGTTGGCCAGGAGAATTTCCTCCTGGCCAACAAGGCTATACAGCCTTGTCAGTAAAGGACAATGAAGGTATCTTTTATGATGACCAACAAGGTGTCAGAACTTGACCACCAAGACAAGTGAATCAGAAGAGAATCACACCTTTTATGATCACCAACGAGGTGTCAGAACTTGACCACCGAGACGAGTGAATCAGAAGAGAATCACACCTGATACAAATGATGAGTGAGATGAATGAACAACATAAGAGTGAGAGATATGAGTGAAATGATAAAAAGAAGTTCACACCTGAACATCTGCAACAAGATGAGTGAATGGAATTGAGTTGAGCAATGGAGACAAGTGAAGTATGAAACTTGAATGAAGAGAGAAATACAACTGAGTAAAACAAAGTTGAAATAGTTCCATCTAGATTAGGTTTCAACCTTGTCTATCATCATTTGCGCAATCAATGTTCCACTGTCATGCGCAGTGATTTGTGTAGTGAGCATGATTACCAGTGACATGTCAATACCCCCCGTGCTCATTACCTCTGAATCTGTAATTCAGAAATGATTTGATGATGTTTCTGTTGTCCAAGTGCCTTTGTGCACATGTCGGCTTTCATCTTGACAGTTGAAATGTACTCAAGCTTGAAGAATCTGGTGTCGTATATGTTGCGGATCCAGTGAAAGAGGACATCGATGTGCTTGGTGCGTTGTTGAAAGAGAGGATTGGTTGCTAATGCTATTGCACTCTGGTTATCTACGTAGAGCTGATAGCAAACCTGAAAGTTGTTATTCAATGATTTTAGGAGTTGATCAAACCACACCGACTCCTGAACCCCCTCGTATAGAGCCCTGTATTCAGCTTCAGTAGCTGACGTTGACACTGTAGCTTGTTTCTTAGACCTCCAAGAGATGATGTTGCCACCCAGAAGCGCAATGTAACCGGAGTAAGATTGTCTATTTTCAGAGCAGTTTGCAAAGTCTGCATCTGTGTAAACTGCAAAATCTGTCAATTCGCCAGTCCTGTCGAGCATGATACCATAGCCGGTTGACCCAGATAGATACCGTAGAAGATGAGTGACTGCGTTCCAGTGCAAAAATCCAGGGCGTTCTAGATGTTGGGAAAGCTGGGAGCATGTGAATGATATATCTGGCCGGGTGTACACGGACAGATAGTTCAGAAGTCCTATGATTTTGCAATAGTTTATGTTGAGTTTAAGAAAGGCCTTGTGATCTTTGTCGGTTGCTCTGACCAGGCGTGTGTTGGCGACCATAGGTGTAGAAGCTTGGCAACACTCTAAGAGATTGTAGTCTTTGATAATATTCTTCATGTATGTTTCTTGAGAAAGATAGAGTTTATGTGAACCATGACGAGTGAGTGTTATACCCAATAGATGTTTGGCCTCGCCAAGGTCTTCCATGGTGAATCGTGCTGAGATAAGTCTGTTGAAACAATCAAAATCATTGCTGATGATAATCATATCGTCAACATACACATGTACAAAACACTCCCAGCCTTCCACTTGAGACATGAAAAGACATGGGTTGGCGGGAGAAGATTTGAAGTGGATAGTTGAGAAAAATGCTTTCAACACCAAATACCATACTCTTGGTGCTTGTTTTAGCCCATAGATGGCCTTCTTGAGAAGAAGACAATGACCATTGGGAACTTTTAAGCCAGCAGGAGTCCGAAGATAGACTGTTTCCTTGAGGTCACCATTGAGGAACGCGTTTTTGGCGTCCATGTGGTGAATGTCATGACCTTTTGACAGACCAATAGTTAGAGCCGCGCAAAGACTGGCCGCCCTTCCCGTAGGTGCATACGTGAATGGACAGTCCTCGGCTGCTTGCCTGCTTCCTTGTGCGCACAGGCGTGCCTTGAATTTCAGCAATTTTCCAAGGGTATCGGATTTCTTTCGAAAAACCCAAATAGTGCCTAAGAGTTTGGTTGCACGAGGAATTTTCACTACGTTCCAGACAACTAGCCGTTCCATTTCCCCAAGCTCAGCTTCAATGGCCTCTAACCATCTATTTGCGTCTGGTGATTCTACAGCTTCTCAATAGGTCTTTGGAATCTCTGATGCAAAGAAAGCCACAGCCACCGCAGCGCAGCGTTGATAGTTGAGAATTTGAGACTCATCTATGTCACCATTGATTTTGCGCGGTGCTTTGTCGGAGGTGATAAGATAATTGTAGCCTGGTCTGGAAGAACGTTGTACTAATGCATCAACTTTACTGGTGTTTGAGGCCAGAATAGTCGGTTCTTGAAAAGACTCTTCTGCCTGGATAGCTGTAAATTCCTCAAGATCAGTGTCCAACTGTTCAAAATCAGAGTGTTCCAGGTTGGATGAGGTCTCCTCAAACGTTTCAATGAAATCCGCAGGAAGGGGAGGGTTGATTAAACCCAATTTATCAGCTGAGGAGAAAAGGGAGACTCCTGCAAAGCTAGTCTCATCAAACTTGACGTCATGACTACGCTCAACCTTTCCTCCTGCTGTTAGAATGCGCCAGTTGTGCATTCCCAGCTGATAGCCCATCATGATTCCCCTTCGAGCTGTGTTGTTGAATTTTCCGGCCCGAATGTCGTTAGGAACATTGATGTATGCTTGACAACCAAAAGGTTTAAGACAGCTAGTATCAAACGAGGTACCAAACCATAGTTTGTAAGGTGTTGACCAGTTCAAGGTACGAGTGGGAGTGATGTTCTCCAGAAACACAGCAGTGTTCACTGCTTCGGCCCAGTATTTGGTGGGAAGTAAGGATTGTTTCAACATTGCACGAGCTTTCTCAGAAGCCGTCCTGTTGCCCCTTTCAGCTACTGAGTTTTGCTGTGGTGTATATGGGGCGGTTACTTGGACTTGAATTCCTTTTTCGCTGAGAAAACCAAGAAACTCTTTTGAATTAAACTCGCCGCCTCCGTCAAAGACAACGGTGTGTATGTTGGAAGAATGGTGATTTATTACTTCAGCATAGTATTTCAGAAAGAAGGAGAACACTTCTGATTTCTTTGATAATATGTATACATGACGATATCTAGTAAAATAGTTGGTGATTTTAAAATAATATTCACCGCCTCCATACAAAGGTGGATTGATTCACCCAATCAGATCCATGTAGATGTATTGGAATGGTCGTGAGGCAATTGGTAGCTGAGAAGGAAAGGGAAGTCAATGGGATTTTGTCATCAAGCAGTGATCACAGTTGAACTTCGGAACCGAGATACCGTGGATTTTGCTTAAAGCCTCGGCGCTTGGGTGTCCTGACCTGCTGTGAATACTGTGAATGTCAGCAAGAGAGATCTTCATGGCTGAAGACAATGGGTGAGACAACTGACCGGTGTTGTCAATAGTGATGCAAACTCAAGGAGTGCTGTTGACCAACGAAGCGTTGAAGATAGTCTTGCCGCCGCGAGTGACCGTGAATCTCTTTGTAGTGCAGTTTTCAATGACACATTGATGCTCAAGGATTCTGCCTAGACTGACAAGAGTCCCATTCAGTTTTGGAACATGAAGGGCTTTAAGATTTTTAACCTTGCCATTGACTGCTTGGATTGGAATAAACCCTTTGCCAATAACGTTGAGGTTGTTTCCATCTGCTATCTCAACTCAAGATGAACGAGATTGGTAGTTAATGAAATTTTTCCGGTTGGAGAACATGTGATGTGAAGCACCACTGTCAAGGTAACTTAGCTTGTAGTCATCGTTGAATGTGGATCGCCGGGCCGTGCACCGTAAACCATCGGCAGTCGCTAAAGAGGAACAATCATCTTTGCTATCAGATGCTGGCGTAACTGCCTTTTTTGCCTCATTTTTCTTTTTCAGCATTCAAAATTCCTTGGCATTGTGACTTGCTCCAGGTGAGTGGAAACCGGGCTTGCAGCGTGTCCATTTGCGACTAGATGGCTTCTCAGCCAAGAGCGCTGTATCTTCTGACTTGACTGTGGCAGTCGTTGAGGAGGATGATGCTGATGTGTCTCAGTTTTTGTTTTCAAGAGCATCACAAATTATTTTGATGCTGAGAGGTCTTTTGGTCCATAGTAAATCCTTGGTGCTGTCAAACAATGATGGCAACTTGCTGACTAGGCCTTCGGCAAAAACTGATCCTCTGATATCTGCTCCAATGGGATTGCCGATGACAAATCCGACTGATGACAGATTGCCAAGATGATGGTCAAGATCTTCAAGAAACGTAGCAAGATCCTTCCGAAAAGAGAAGACATGATAATTTTGATAGACTTTTGACTTGTTTTTGACAGCCGTTGATTGGTAGTAGTCGGTCAGAAATTTCCAAATGACAGCAGGATCTTGTCGGTCCAGAGGTGGCTGGGCAGCCTTGAGACGGTTGAAGTTGTTGTCCCCCATGTGTTGGGTGAGAATACCAGCAGCTTTGAGTTGATTCATGTTGTAGATTCTTAGCTCGTCCTCATTAGTGGGGGCTGTAGTAGCAATAAGATATTCATAGAGGCCATGCTGCATGCAGTAGCCTACAATGGAACGTTCCCAGGAGCTAAAGGACGTGTTTGCTAGCGATGGCATACATGTGGTCTTGCTGTCTGTCATTTTGTGGTGATCAAATTGATGAGATATAATCAATTTGAGCGCAGGCTCATAACCTAAAGGACAATGAAGGTATCTTTTATGATGACCAACGAGGTGTCAGAACTTGACCACCAAGACGAGTGAATCAGAAGAGAATCACACCTTTTATGATGACTGACAAGGTGTCAGAACTTGACCACCGAGATGAGTGAATCAGAAGGGAATCACACCTGAACGTCCGCAATGAGATGAGTGAATGGAATTGAGTTGAGCAATGGAGACAAGTGAAGTATGAAACTTGAATGAAGAGAGAAATACAACTGAGTAAAACGAAGTTGAAATAGTTCCATCTAGATTAGGTTTCAACCTTGTCTATCATCATTTGCGCAATCAATGTTCCACTGTCATGCGCAGCGATTTGTGTAGTGAGCATGATTACCAGTGACATGTCAATAGTCAGCTGGGAGGAAATCCCCCTGGCCAAAAAGGCTATACAACCTTGTCAGCCGGGAGGATTTCCTCCTGGCCAATGAGGTTCTACAACCTTGTTAGCCAGGAGGATTTCCTCCTGGCTGAACCTTGTTGACTGGGAGGAAATCCTCCGGGCCAACGAGGCTACACAACCTGATTGGCCAGGAGGATTTCCTCCTGGCCAACAAGGTTATACAACCTCCTTGGCCAGGAGGATTTCCTCCCAGCCAGCAAGGTTGTATAACCTTGTCTGCCAGGAGGATTTCCTCCTGGACGACAAGGCTGTACAACATTGTTGACCAGGAGGAAATCCTCCTGGCCAATGAGGTTATACAACCTTTTTGGCCAGGAAGATTTCCTCCTGGCCAATGAGGTTGTATAACCTTGTTGGCCTGGAGGAAATCCTCCTTGCCAATAAGGTTGTGTAGCCTTGTTGGCCAGGAGGATTTCCTCCCGGCCAACAAGGTTCAGCCGGGAGGAAATCCTCCTGGCCAACAAGGTTGTATAACCTCATTGGCCAGGAGGAAATCCTCCCGGCTGAAAAGGTTGTATAGCCTTTTTGGCCAGGAGGATTTCCTCCCGGCTGAAGAGGCTGTGTAGCCTTGTTGGCCAGGAGGAAATCCTCCTGGCCAACAAGGTTGTGTAGCCTTGTCGGCCAGGAGGATTTCCTCCTGGCCAACATCAGCAGCGTGTCCAACTTGGAAACGCTGCTGATGTGTATCAGACACACATACACTATGTGTAGCCCCAATGAGGTTAATCTGCTTGGCCTTGGGAACAAGGCTCAACACCGCAGTTTTCCCTAAAAAAAACAAATGAGATCAATTTGAAAAATGATCAATCAAACAAGAAAATGAACATACCTACAGATGCTTATCCAAAGGTTTGCCCTGAATAGAGATCAAATTGAGCCTTGTCAACAAAGACCACTTTTTGTCCAAGATCCAGACCTTGTTGGTTGACAAAATTTGTGCATTGTTCAATCAGATTCGGCTTGTTCCATGAAGCTGGGATACACCAACCAATCTCCCATAGCCATGGCTGATGGCCTATGGGAGACTTACAGTCTCCCATAGGCCATAGGCCAGGGTGTGCGGGTGGGCCGCCAAGAGGCACACCAACGGTTTGGCAATTGGTGTGCCTTGAAACACGCCAATGGGCGTTGGAGTGCCCGCCAAACCTGCCAAACTTGGCTGGCGGGGGTGGAAAAACACACCAAACCCCCCTCAAGTGCCCCTGGCATGGGCATGCGCCAGGGGCATGCGTTTATCAATGCCCAAAAGAAATTGAACACTTTTTATTTGTTTTTTGGAGAATGATTCTTGCAAACAGCATTGACTTAATTTCTGATATACTTGTCACAGCTATGAAAAGAAAAGACAGATGTGTCACTTTTTTTTAGCTGTTTCATCAATGTACCTGGTTTTTCCGGGTAAGTTTTTTCCCTCCAACCCACATTCATATCTGGGTGTTTTTATGGGTTTTTCAGTGGCCCAATTGACTCATTTTCTGATAAAAAAATATTCTGTAATTCTACCAAATTTTTGGTCATGGAAAATAAACAAAAAAATAAGATGATTCTTTATTTATTTTTGCATACCCAGTTTATTGTGTGTACCTGGCTTTCCACATTAATACCCAGTTTTTCTTTGTGTACCCGGTTTTCCACATTGATACCCAGTTACTTTTTTCCAATTTTACTGTTTGACTTTTATCATTATTTTGTTGGGGTACTTTTTTTGGCCCAGACCTATGTTTAAAATACCCAGTGTTTTTCTGGGTATTCTAATGCCCCAAATTTTCCTTTGGAAAATCATTTACAATTAGAAGACTAATTTCAGTTCTCAAAGAGCTAATTCAAATTTATATCAGCAAGAAACATTATCATCCCTGAATGTTGTTGAAAATAGACCTACTTGATCTCTTGGACATGTAGAAACAAAACAGAAATTATACTTGTATTTCTATTTGATGGGGGCAGACCACTAAGAGAAAAATAATGTGAAAAATTCTTATTCCATCTCTTAGATTGGTTTCCTGATGTGTCCTCAGATTATAGTGTAATAGGCACATGGCAGATCAAATTTCTTTTTGCCTTATTCCCTAAGGGTTGGGTACAGGGATGGGAATATTCATTAAATTCAATAATTTGATGGCAGCCTTTATTGATGGATTTCTTTCCACCAATATCTGGCATTTCAGAATAAACAAGTTCAATTTTTTCCACAGTCATAGTATGAAACTCAGGTGAACTTTAGCTTATATGATTGTGCCAGATTGGTTGTGCCATATTGAAATTCTGTGTTGGGTTAATCATTCAACTTTGGTATAATACATTTGGCATATAATTTATTTTCTACCTTGGAGAGAAAGATTGGTACTGCTATGTTCTGTCCAGGACCTTTTAGTGTGATGGTTTCAAAGATTTAATATTGTTTTTTACCATTTTCAGTAATCTTTAAACTTCCTTTTCAAGATAAAAATTCACACCATTTCTGGTTTTGAAACAGGGAATCTATCTTCTTCCCACATATCTCATGTGGATAGAACTCTAGATGTTTACTGACATATTTTATACAAAGTATTAGTTAAGTACTAGTGACTCACATGACTGATGATATATTTCAAGCTAAGTGAATAAAACTTGTTAATAAAGACTGATAGGTTTTCAATATTATTTATTTTCATTTCTTTGTGTTTTCTACCTTATTCTCCTTATTTTTTTTGCAGTGTGGAATAATCACAGGGCAAAGCTGAAGTATCAAGCATATCTGGTGATACATGAGATGTGAGATTATATGATGCAGGTGACCAAGTATCAGGCAGCAATGAGATAATATACAAGAATAAGGGGTATGTCAGAGATATTCCAAAACATATTTACATCAGATATAGTGTATATAAGGTTAAAAAAATGAGATATCATGTGTCTGAATTTGAAGAAATTTTTCCAGATTAGGTTTAGAAAAATTGCATACCATTTTTCTGGAAATGAATACCATTGGGCACTGAGCTCCAATTCCTGCTCAATTTCTTGAAATTTCTCATCTCCAGGTAAATTTACGTTTTAAGGAACCACAAATTGAAAGGTAGATGATAAGAGATCATCCATCCACCAGTCAATGATTCCAGCTCAATCCACTTTCTGAGCTATCATCAGAACTTTCTGCTGATCCACCAATGGGTGGAGGGGGGCTTGGGATTCTTTGTTCTAATCTGTATACTGCAGCCCTTTTCAGTTTACATGTCATATTCATGTCACAAACTATGTAGCATACCTGGTGCAGCAGCAAGTGTTTGGAAGAAAACTCTTTCCCTCATACTTACACACACTCAAATTACTTCTCATTGGATGCTGATGTTCCAGGTATGGTTTTCATTTTCTCCTCTTTTTCTATTTTATCTGTTCCTCTTGTGTCTGTCATCTAATCACTAAATTAATGATATCATTCCTCCACACAATCAAATCACCTCTCATTAGCTGCTGCTATTCCTGGTTTTCATGGTATTCTCTTTTTCTCTTTCCTCTGTTCTTCTGGTTTCTTTCATCTCATCACTGAAGCAATGATATCACCCTTGCACACACTCAAATCACTTCTGATTGGCTGCTTTTGTTCCAGCCCTTTTCAATCTTACAAGAAGGGGGGGGGGGGAGGGGGTGAGATGTGATGTGTGCTTGGTTTGACATGGGGTGATTGATCTAAAGGAGAAAACAGAGCTGATTTGAGATGTGACTTCAATTAATAACTGTAAGAATGAAGGATTTGGTTGGAAAATCAGGGTTTTTTTTCAAAACCTGGTTAATGCTTTTCAGCTCCCCTATTTTGACAATCTGTTGATTAGAAACTATGGATTTGGTATTTTCTAATCAATGGGGTTTATGGTGGTTTTGTTTATATTTTATACCCCCTATTCTTTTGTTTCTTTTGTTTTGTTTGTTTATGACTTTATCAATATGTAATATTGTGTATCAAGCGGGTCTGGGCACCCTCCCAAGTTAGGCAGTTTTTTGCCCAAGCCCGCTTGGCCAAGCCTAAAGTTAGCTTGGCACTGGCCCAAGCTTCCTTGGCACTGGCCCAACTCCCGCTTGGCACATACCCAAGTGAGGGTGGGTCTGGCACAAGCTTTGCTTGGCCAAAGCCAGGCAAGGGTGCCACGCCGGCCTTTCGTTTTTTGGATTTTTCTAGCTTCAAATCAGCAGAATACATGATTCCTGAGACAGACATCTAAAAGAATGGTCAAAAAAAATTAATCAATAAGAAAAAAAAATTGAATACATAAAAAAAATTGAAAAGAAACAAATATTACTAATGGGTGAGTGGTCTTGGCCTTCTGGCGGATGAATTTGCCGGCCCACAGCTTGGGTTTGGCCAAGCGGGACTTGGGCATGTGCCAAGATTAGGGGGCCGCGCAAGCTGGCCTATCAAGCCCCTGGGCACATACCTAAGCCCTCTTGGCGCAGCGTCAAGCGGGACTTGGTTTGTGCCCAGATGCGCTTGATACACCATATACCTTCCTGTTAAATTTTTCTATGGTGAGCTACTTTATAGTATTATTACTCATTAATAATTGTGTAATAAATGTCTCTTTAATATATAGCTATTTATATCTATATATCTATATATGTTATGTTACATTACTTTATTGTTCTAGTCAAGTTAGGTTTTCTCTGAGCTAGCAGCAGTTGTTCTCTAACCCTGTTGATATATTAAGATGAAGAAAAACTCCCCCAGGGAAAACTATATTTTGAGAGAAAGATGAAATATATATAGTGTATACAATATAAATACACAAGTACATAGCCCCAATTTTGGGGGGAGGGACTTGTAGAAAGACACGGATTGACCCCGAGATCCGTGATCCGTGTCATGCAACCTAACGGGCCGACGTCGACCCGTTAGGTTGCATCAATTGAACCTGTACACTCGGTACAGGTTTTGTTTGGCTCCAGGAGCCTATTCTTTTAGTTCTATAGTAGATAGTTTGGTTGATGAGGAAGATAAAAACATAATCTACTATGTGTATAGAATATGTACATAATATATACTAGTAGTGTGGAAAAATATAAATATAAATATAAAACCATATTTTGACTCAACAGCAGCAAGCTGACATACCATGAGTGTTGTCTTCAAGCCCTCCAGAAGTTTCTTCTGTTTCAACTTGCAAGGCATAGTGATATTTGTAGAGGGTGGAAGATTTATTGAAGGGAGGAGGATCAAAGGGATGAGGAAAGAAATATGCAGCATAACTTCAAATATCCCAAAACTCCTGTACATAATGTTTTTGGAATTATGAAATATGCATGCATACATTTTTGCGTATTTGACTTTGAACATCATGAATGATTATATATATCATTGCACAAGACCTTATCTAAGCCGCTAGTGAAAGTTTGATATGCTGTTGCACTAGCTGCAAAAGTAACTTGGATTGGATTGAGGATTGGAAGTGAGACTGAAGACTTCAACTGATAAATCTATTGCAAAATGTAC
>RDRW01000647.1:0-61590 GCA_007896445.1 Puccinia hordei
TTTTAACTAATTAAGATAGTATATAAATAAAAGGCCAGTCCTCCATACTTACAGGAGAAGGTGAGCGCCTTTGTAGTTTTCTAATAAGTTATCTAGTGGTGTGTTAAAATTGATGTGGAGTAATCTTCATTTTAGTAGAGAAAACTCCTTCTTATTAATAATAAATAAAATATTATTTCACAAGCTTCTTTTGAAGCAGTGATCAGGCAGGGCAAGATCACCAGGGGAAACTGAGCACCTTTTCGTGATCTGATGTGAAATATGGTGTCATTCCTATGGGAATGACCCCATATTATTTCACAATGAATGGCTTAGTGGGAAATAATTATTTCAACATTAAATAATTATTTCACTAAGATGTGCTTGTGAATAAATTTTCTGGGGACTAAGCTTGGAAAAGCGCTTGCCCTGAGTGATCAGTAATATAAAATCACATGTACTTAGTATTTAATACATACTACATAGTTATATAATTAAATACATAAGTAATCATTATAGTATATATTACTATGGGTTATGCTGGGATTTTCCAGGATTTTCAAGGAAAAAACTATACCAATAATGGTTCTTTATCCATTTATTGTGTGTGTTTGCAAATTAATTGCAAGGATTTTCCTTAATTAAATTTCCTTGGATTTTGATAAAAAAATAGATAATTTTAAATAATTTGATTATATTTTTACGTGTAGTCAGGAGTGTGGCTTGAACACAGAGGTTTTATGTATCACAAGATATCTCTAGGCTTTTTCTTAACTGTTACACTATATACCAATTGTTGAAACAGTTCAGTATAATTCTGTTATAACCAGAAAATCTAGTAAAATAACTAACATAAAATAAATATACTGTAATTAAATATTATTAATATTCAGCTTGCAGTTTCAGTGTTTACAAAGTATGTGTATCTTGGTGGCTGACAGCCTCACTAAGAGATGTGTCTGACATGTTATTTGTACGGTGGGGAGGAGGAATGTTAAGGATTTGTACTTGTTCTGAGGAATATAATAAAATAGTGAGTTGAGTATATCTAGAGATGATTGATAGAATGAGGAAGGGGGAATGAGAAGCGTACCAGAAGTGGTTCCTTAAGAACCATCAAGCAATGAAAACTCCAACATCAAAGGGCATGATCCCGTGGGAATCTGTTAGATTTCCTTGGGGATATATCCCTTTATGACATAATCAGGAAGATATTCTTTGATGAGGATTTTCATCAAAGGAGGAAGTTTGTTTGTTAGTGCTTGGCACATGCCAAAATATGTCAGCAAAAGAAAGAAAAACGTTCAGAGTGGAGTGAATTACAAATTGGTAGATCCCATATGGGGAATTGACCATGCACAAAGGGACGATCTACCAAATTGAAGTGTATTGGACATCAGTCAGCAATACTCATTGGGGATTTCCATGAGCAGCCTATTCAGGAGGGATAACAAAAATGGTGGAATGTCTAATTGGGTGAGATGTTTGGATGTGTTAGAATTCAAAACAAAGTTAGAGCACGGCAACTTGATGATGTTGCTGTGGGGTGGTCCATCATGCAACTATTTGCACATTGCATGTGGTTGCATAAGATATGTGCATGCAGATGAACACGCCATGCAAAACAACCGTGTGGTTAGGTTTAATGTTCACCTCAAGCCTGGATAATATTATGCCAGCGCTAGTTAAGTTATAGTTAAGATTCTGGGGTGTCGTCCTCGTGATTAAGCCCGCGGGCTTAATAATGGGCGAAACAGGTCAGGAACACTCGGTGAAACTATGGTAATTATTAAGCCGGCGGGCTAATTTTCCACCAGACAAGCCCTGGGGACTTACGAGAGAAAAGGCAAGTGTGATTTGGGTCCCTCATAAAATCATCAGACATAGCTAGTGTTCTGGCTTCAATTCCAACAGTTATGGATTACGGATCAATAGTTCATCTCATGGATCAAATGATGTTGAAGACTTCTAACCAGGGTGCTATTCTGACAAGATCGGCATAGTCTGAAAGATAATCCATAGCTCCAGGAGCCACCATAACATTGATATCTGCTTGCTAGTCAATAATTATTTTGTTATTCTTTCGCTGCTGCAACAGTGATGATCAGAATATGCAACCTTGTAATTTATGAAGTATTTGGGGGCATACCTTCTTGCTGCCCTCACAACTGCTTGTGGCTTCCTTGGGGGTTTTTTCCCGGCTGAAGCGATTCCCCTTCCAGGGCTAGATTCTGGGGAGGGCGTATCATTCCAGGGTCTTGCAACTGGCTCTGCAATAGACATCACAAGATATATCAGCAGGTGCAAAATGTGGATAAACTGATGATGCTTTACCTTTACCCAATGCAATGCGTCTTTCGGTCCACAATTCCATGACTTGTGGTACCTCCAACATGGGGATCCCCAAGACCTTCGCTTCTTCATCAGTGGTGGCCTGCATGCGCTTTGCCTCGAACCAGTTGCCAGCATCGACCATTCGTTGATAATACGGACTTTCAGGACCAATTCGGAAAAAGAGGATATGAGGATCTGAGGAAGGATGGAAGGCTCCCAGCGTGCAACAGCAAGACACATAGTACGACGTCTATCGTCAAGCCACTCAAAATGACGTTCAATCTCATCTTCTTCTCTGGGTATATTTGGCCGATAGGCTAAGGGATTTATTTTGACTAGGACTCGACATGGTGTTTGAAATGTATGTAAGGTCTAATCTAAGGATGATCTAAGGGTAAGAGCAGGAACACCAACAGAGGAAGATATTTATATGTCAACAGGTCCAAAACATTCATACAAGCTACCATGGACAAGAGGGCCGTTACTGGTGGAATGTTACCAGATAATTGATATTGGCTTGGTTCATTTCTATTTGGCAAATTGCATTTAATTTATTTGCCAAATATCTGCTGAATCATCCTCTGCCTTTGTTGTACAATAATTCTTGGGTCGAGACATGAATGTAATACTGGAGATGTCAGCAGAGCATGGACTCAGCAATTAATCTCAGCATGACAGCTTGTGTCATTTGAATTATGTAAGGTGTCTCCTCATTAAACAAGACAAAATAATTTTGACCTGTATGCTTGGGGAGAGCTTCCGGTCACATGAAGGATTTACACTAGGCCTGAGGGAGGTGACTCTTGTCACAGCATAGGCACTGATGTGCTCTGGACACCACAAAAAATGGAATCAACAAGACATGCAGGATTATATCTTTGCAGATCTAACGCAATTGTGGGTTTAGGTATGTGTACACCAGGCATGTCCCTCCCCTGTATCGCTTGTGTATCCATGTCATTAGGAACAGATACGTGATGGATACCAAGTGGGAACAGAGTGGGTGAGGACAAAGGCCTTCTGTTTGTTGAATCATATCACTTCCAGTTTTTGTACATTCCAATGAATCTGACGATCAATGAGTAAATGTATTTCAAAGGGTTGTGTGTGTAAAAATCCCCCCACTTGGGCTCACACACAACCGTCACCACTCAAGCCTCACAGTTTTGATGATGCACCACAAGACATATCTTCCAGGGGACTCTGCATAAGATTCCATTTTCCACATCAAGGATTCAACTATTGTACGGGTCAATATTCCAGATGCTCATGTATTTGGACAAACCAATCAGAAGTGGGGCATATTTTGAGTGATTTAATGTATCATCTTAGCTTGGAAACTTCCTTGAATCAGCAAAGGAAAGATGACATTGTATTATATGCCGAGGTGGTGACATTGCTTGTGGGGATTGGTTGGTAAATCAAACTCAACAATATGAGTTGACCCCTACCCATCAAAGACCCAGTAAATTCAAGCACAGAGCATCTCAAAATACGACAAATCCATGATTTGTCCAATCAACAGATTACGTGTGTTGGCTGAAGGATCCTAATCAAATTCCGGCTGTGTTGTTTTGAATGTCATATGACATATGTGGAAAGATTTGTCTGTTTGATCCACCTCTCATGTATTCCATTATATTGTGACATGCAAGCACCCTTGTTTGTGCAAATCACGTTAGCTCACATACGTCTCACCTGTTTATTGCAAGTCATCCGCTCAACTGCCTCTGAAAAGTTAGCTGCTCGAGAGGTAGTTCCAGTGTCAGCTCTCTCTATTTGCAGATACACCCACCTCCAAGCTCCCATTATAAAAACCACTCAAAGTTCTTGATCCAATCCTCCCTCTCATCCTCCATTCAAACCGCCAAGTATCAACCTTACAATACGTTATAATCAGTGTACTTAAATGACTACCATATCCTATTTATACCAAGTTCGGCATAGAGTTGACTTTCTCCGTGAAGCTGTTTCATCATTTGAAGCACTGGCTGTATCAATTGAGCCTGAGGATCTTGAAGGCCAAGGTCCTGTTGAAACGCCGGCTATGATACATTGTCAACATGCCACTTGTTTAGAAGCAGCACAGGATGCCCTATCCCAACTTGCCATGGAACTCTGCATCCCCTCTCACATGGTCCCTGATGGCTTGGCAATTTGGAATCTACGCCGAATGCGCTTGGGTAGAGGTACTTGATCAGTCATATTTTATCAAAGGCCTACATTTGTTTATTGATGTGTGTATTTTCAGATCCCATACGAATCCATCGTTGGAAAACGGAACATGAGCGCAGGTTACTAAGGAGCACTTTCAACCATCGGGGCCATTGATACACAGATGCTAGGGATCATGTGCTGAATACTACTAATCAAATGTAAGCTATTGTCCCCAAAATACTTACAGTTACTGACAGAATTGATCCTCAACCTTCACTAACAATGTATTGAATTGTCCATGCAGGTTTGGAGAGTTTTTCAATAACTGCCACTCCAATCAATCTGCAAAACGTTTGTGCTATGAGTTGTGGATTGCTTTGTTGGGGTTTTCTCAACTGGCCATGTCACCTTTGCTTAATGTTTCATCTCTCCATGTTATAGTGCTTCATCCTGAAATCTTTCCCAGTTCCATCAGAAGAGGAATACATGTGGTTTCCATCTTTACACACTACCTATTTCTTGCAACTTTCACACTCTTGTTGGTGTGGTCTCTGTCCAAGTCTCAGTGCCAATGCGTCAATGTGAGTTTAGTTGGCCAAGGATATCCAATTCAAATGTGATATGTGTTGTGAAACTCTGTAATTTCTTCTCTTCATTGGCATTTTTCCCGTTGAATGACCAGTACAAACCCCCCCCCCCCCCCTTAAGGACCCAAGCCACCAGATCCAGTAGCTTTGTCCCTGCAATTATTCTGACATCGTGAAAGCCATTTCGTACCCTAGTCTTCTTTTTCTATGTGCCTTGGATATTATGAAAATTAAATCTTGTAAAAAAACTATTTGTTCAAAAGCGGTCATGCAATCACTTTTCACAATCCATGATTTGTCTTATGAGCTTACATTGAAACACATGGCTAATTTCAAGTGGTCTTCTGTTGATTTCATTGTGATGCACTTGAAATCAGTCCGTCACAGGTGACAATCAAGATCCAAACACAACAATTGTTCTTCCATTTGACTCCTACCTTTTAGATACCCTATGTTAAACAGTGAATGTTCTCCTGTCAGGGAAGCAGGATGAAAACAGACTTGAGATGTGAATCGCAATGACAAGGAATTCCCATCAAAACCCCTTCTGTTACAACTCTGGGCCCAACATAGCTTTAATCATACCCTTGTTGGTGGAGTGTAGTTTGACCTCTTGTGCAAATTGATATGCTCTCATTTTGCCACAAGATACTCTTCATTTACCCTATGCCAACAGATCAGTTTGCATTTACCTCAACTGTCAGCTTTCTGTACTCTACTCCACTAATTGTGGCGTGTACAGTAAGGACTAAAGAAATAACTTACACTTTAAAAGTGTAATATAACAAATAACAATAATAAAAATACTCAAGTGTTATAGAAACACTAAGTACAGCAATATAACAGGTTATTACCCTGCTGCCAAAACTTCTGTTGAATGAGTAATAACTCAGAAGGGCTAACCAGATTTTATACACGGTTCTTCCAATCCAATTAAAAGTGTCTAATTGATTGGGGGGGTTTTTGGTTGAGGAATTTTAACTAATGAAGATAGTATATAAATAAAGGCCAGTCCTCCTTACTTGCAGGAGAAGGTGAGCGCCTTTGTAGCTTATAATAAGTTATCTATGTATGTTAAATTGATGGGGAGTAATCTTCATTTTAGTGAAGAAAACTCCTTCTTAAATAATAAAATAAATATTATTTCACAAGCTTCTTTTGAAGCAGTGATCAGGGCAAGATCACCAGGGGGAACTGATCATCCTGTTCGTGATCTGATGTGAAATATGGTGTCATTCCTATGTGGAATGACCCCATAATTATTTCACAATAAATGACTTAGTGGGAATAATTATTTCAACATTAATTAATTATTTCACTAAGAAGTGCTTGTGAATAAATTTTCTAGGGACTAAGGCTTAGAAAAGCGCTTGCCCTGAGTGATCAGTAATGTAAAATCACATGTACTTATGTATTTAACACATACTACATAAGTTATATAATTAAATACATATGTAATCTTATAGTGTATATTACTATGGGTTATGCTGGGATTTTCCAGGATTTTCAAGGAAAAAACTATACCAATAAATGGTTCTTTATCCATTTATTGCGTGTTTGCAAATTGATTTGCCAAGGATTTTCCTTAATTAAATTTCCTTGGATTTTTGATAAAACATAGATATAATTTTAAATTTTAAATAATTTTATTATTATATTTTACATGTAGTCATGAGTGTGGCTTGAACACAGAGCCTTATGTATCAACCAGATATTTCTAGGCTTGTTCTTAACTGTTACACTATATACCAATTATTGAAACAGTTAAGTATAAATTCTGTTATAAACAGAAGATCTAGTAAAATAATTAAAGTAAAAAAATAAATAATAATAATATAATTAAATATTATTAATTATTCAGCTTGCAGTTTCAAGTGTTACATAATGTATGTAATATCTTGGTGGCTGACATCAACCCAGCCAACATCCCCTCTTGGAATCCAGCAATCAAGCCAAGCGGCCTTATTCCTAGGCATCATATTAAGCCCGCCAGGCTTAATATGATGCCTCATAACTTGCCAGTTTTATAATCGTTCCAAAGATTTAAGCCCGCCGGGTTTAATTTTTTCTCTCTTAATTTGGAGCAGCTGAAAAACACATGATAATTTACATATCTTTCATTTCTCCATTCCAAACTTGTCCAGTCATGTCAAGAACAAGCAGTTGATCAATGAGAATAAAACCGATTGTACTCCCATCTCAAGTTCCACTCCTCTTTGGCATGTGTATTTCCAGACTACTCAATTGTAAAGTCTTTGGAGTGAATTTCCTTTTAGCTAAGTAATAAAATCACTTGTGTCAGTTTTTTTCCAATCAACCAACAAAGCAAACAATCACCTACTCAACTGCCTTTGCTAGGGCCTGGCAAAATACCAATTCCCAGATCGCCAATACTTCCTCTCGGAATGCCACTTCCACCTCGTCCAATACGCATTGTCATCTGGTTTAGCATCCAGGCTTTCGCTTCCAAGCCAATTGTCGCCTGAGGGTCGAGGTGCTCTCTTTCAACTTGGGAAAGACTTTGAAGGAATGCTGCATTGTAGGCATCAACTGGAAGCCTACGGGGGATTGTTGCAAGTGGCACAATTGTCTGTGGAATTACGTCAGGGCTACGGTCGACCAGCTTATGGATACTCTTCATTTCAGTAGCCGTTTTTCGCCACTGTTGTCGCAATCTCATCCAGTTTGTGTGAGCATACAGTGAACACTTCACTCCTCCAAGGTAGCTGTACCCGTTTTGGTTTGGCCGGAACGGGTTGATCTTCCCAATCGGATACCGTGTCTTTGGAGAATAGGATGGCCAAAGCTGGATCGGCACGCATCTTGGTGATTGCAAGTGCTTGTCTCTTGTTTGCAATCTTCAAACATCCATCTTTAAGCAACTGGCCTGGCAATTCCTGATTGTTAAAACTCATGACTTACTTTAGTTTTCATCCGACCTATTCCTGCCCTCCTCAACTTTTCCACCCTCATATTTTCCGCCGAGTCACTATCCATCTGGTGAGCCCGCCGCATTTCTTTTCCTTGGCCACGAACCCATCGTTCCAAGATCAGCTCCATTGAACCAACTTCCCCCCACATCACACCTGGTTGTGACTTGGTCCAGTTATGGTAATGCTTGATAACGATTGTCGCCAAACTCCCGTTCCACGAAGATGAATTAAACGAACTGGCCTCCCACTCAAATGTCAACCGTCCAAACCCAGCCATCTGAACATCTTGCTCACACGCCTTCTTGATACTTAGTGGAACATCCAGGTCCGGGCACAAAACATCAGCAGCCGGTGTAAACGGAGGGGGTGACAGATGCTTGCGAATACGTGCAACCTCGTCCTGATACACTTTTTGAAAGACTGTTTTCGCAAGACTGTTGTGCTTCTCGGAAAAATCTTTCAAGTGAGCAATCATCTTTTTGTACCGCTTATCAGTCCAATGGTTCCAAGTTTCCCATTCCTCTTGGCTTGGGGGTGGCGGATATGCACCAATTAATTCAGGCATTCCCATCAGAAATTTGGTGAAATTCCAAATTGACCGACACAATGCCGTTGACTGATTCGGAAGGCCACGTCCCACCACAACCCTTCGAACCCGTCTGACATTCTCCTGTGATTTATCATGAGCACGTTTTTGTCTTTGAACTCTCAGGTTATAATTCAAAATGTCCTCTGGATTTTCCGGTTCACTTTTGGCATCTATGCATGTGGAGATAGGAATAATAGGGAATTAATCAATTAGCTGGAAAGAACACATCCATCAAAATCTGGTCAATCAATACCAAACACTTACCATCCTCAACAACATCATCAACATTTCCCCTCAAAAGCGCATCAAAATCCTCCTCACCCCCTTGATCACCAGATGTTCCTTCTCCAATAGCACCTTGACCTTTGCCAGCTCCTTCGACCCCATCATCACTGTCAACCATATCTTCCTCAATATCCATATTAAATCTATCCTTATTTGCTGGGTAAGTTCTCGGAAATCGGAGTTAATTGGCGTAGACACAGTATTCACTCACAATAGCTCTCGGATTTCTTATGGAAAGATGTACTTGTAAGATAGCTATGAATTAGATATCAATGGGATGAGGGAGAAGCGATGAAGAGGATGTCATGGATCATACTGCTATTTAATCTGTGGGAAACGATGCCATCTACTGCAATGGATTCTTGCACGGCCCATCAGGCAAGTCAGTTCTACCACCCTTTTCCCTTCCCTTTGTCTAATTGTTTGGCTTCTTTATTTACCATACATAATAAATATAACCAAACAAAATGAATCTCATTCAACTAGGATTACCCACTAACTCCACATACCCTTCTTCTTGATCAGTCTTGAGGTTTGGGGTTGATCAAAATGAACATTGAAATGTCAGCATTCATCCGAGTAATTAATCTGTTTCAATATTTTGGCCCCATGCCTTTTTCAAATTCACAAATATTCCAAATACAATCAACAAATTAATTCCTGCATTTTTGATCAACACAAACAAATCATGGAAAACATACCACATTCCCCAGGCTCACTGCAGAGATCGTTTTCTTGTTCACACCAAACGTTCCCTCCTCATTCTCCAAAATAGCAATATGCCCAACGACCCTTGAATGATGGATGACCAGTTGTCTACTGAGCTTGTCTGCATACAAAAGTTTTGTATTCAACTGGGGATGGTCTTTGTACGGATTCTTGGGTTCATCCCAGCTGTTCAATGATGTAAAGGGGCGAATCAAAAACCAAACAGTATTCGTCACACCATCACTGAATAGCCGGCTTATCCGCCCAAACAGTCGCAATCCAGAATCGTAGAATTCAACGTTTGAATTACCAGGAGCCTTGCCACTGAAATTATTTTCTGGGACATACTTGCGATTGAACATCTCTACACTCTTCACCTTCACAACTGCTCTTTCCAACTTCCCATTGGCCGGCTCTTCATATCCAAATTCACTCAACTGAAATTTCCACAGATTATACACTCTCACATCAAGTATTATCTTCTCTTCTTTTTTTTTCATCACCATATGAGGCAAATGGACAGACTTTTCCATGTCGATAGCATCCTGCCCTTTCAATTTTGCTTGGTTGACGTATCCATAGTATCGTGATTTCTGATTCCATGTGTTCATGATTGTTCCATGCATCTCTCCTGTTGATGTGTTAAATTAGACCTCTGATGAAGGCATGGACTCAAAACAAAGTATCAGAAATGCGACATACCAAGATGCTGGTTTTTTGGTATATTCCCCAGAATTCCATTCAGACGCTCCTGGGCCCATGCAGCAGTTGCTATGGGAGGCCCAAACCTCTCAATTACTTCGGGATAATGCTGTGTCAGATGTAAATTTGACTTGCTTGTATGATTTGGCCATCCCATTCGGAGGACTTCCCGGTATTCCTTTGTTAATTTTCTCAAGTTGATCGTATCTCTTTCATCCAGGTGGTGCTTCATGAGGATGCTTGTCATTTCAATTAATTTGATGGTCGAATCCCTCAAGACCTCCTGATGTGTCACCGTGTTTGAGCCCTCAATATATTTCTTCTGCCAAGAATTTCCAATCACCCAGTAAGGAATCATTGCCAGCGGAAAATAGACAGTATATAGTATTAACCACTCGGATGCTTTTAGGGAACCAGATCCAGAAAGTCCAAAGTTTCGGGGAACTCGTGAAACCCAAGTTGGAATTGATGTCTGCGAAATCACGTTTTGAAGCACACGCAACTCTTCCTTTGTCAAGCCAGGCCCTCCAGTCATAACTCCCTCATCCTCTTCTCCCAAGGTTGGTGATTTGCCATGTTGAATTCCCGTCATTTCACTCCTTCTATCAGCCTCTCCTTCCTCATCAACCTCTGACTGGCTGTCCAGTGATAAAGTACCTGCAATACTCTGTGGATGCCTGTTTGTTGCTATACTAGAACCACTTCCCAGAGACCGAGTTGACCTTCTTCCTGAAGATGTATCTACTCTTGATGAGCTGGAACGTAGTTGGTAGGGGTGGCTTGATGGACCAGCCCTGTCTTCTTGGATACTTGTTAAGCGGGAAAGATTTTTTGAATTTAACACACGCCGCTTCCTTCCCCCCACTTCTTCATCCTCCGTGCCACTCGAGTCCCCTTCTGGTGTTTTCTTGCGCTTGGAATCCCGGAACTTCAACCCTCCAAAGATCATTTTCCCAACATCAGTATTCTTCCAGTTTATTTCATGTTCTATGGCTTTCTTCAGGAGCTTCCCTGCTCCCAGAGTATTCAAAAAACTGAGACTGTGATCTTTCAGGTCTCCCAAGAGTAACGCGTGCATAACTTCGATTCCACAGTACTCCACTGGTCGCCAGTATGGGAGGCTATTCAGAATGCTCCCTCTTGCTCCTTCTTCCGTAGCAATCTTCTTCCTCTCAGTGTATGTCTTGCACCTTTCCCATCGCCTAACTCTTTCCATGTGTGCCTCGTGCGTTTTTTTTCTCAAACTTCCCCACGTCGATCTCATCAATATCTTGAAGGGTGATCTCGCAGAAAGAACAAAACTTGTCTGCTGTATGGGATGCAAATCCTGCTGTCTTGCGAATTGCTGGCAGGTCTCCAATTAGTGGAAATATGGCTGCAAATATAAGGCAGCCCTGGGGGAATTGACTCGTCTTTGTGAACCACACTCCCTTCCAAAATTCCTTCATCTCCAGCACTAGCGTTTCCAAGATATGGTTCATTTGATCCAGACTCGGCTCCTTTGGACCTGGTATAATCCCAAACAAGTATATGTTCTCCACTTTGTATTGTTCCGTTAATGGTAGGTTGAGACACACCAGAGTCACTGCCCCCAAGGATACCGACTTTCCTCCAGGCTTCTTTGCAAACGGATTGAACCAGTCAACATATAGGCTGAATACAAGATTCCCAGACTTTGAAGTAAAAATCTCGTTCGAGTCTGAAGGTCCCACAAAGGTTTTCCATACACTTCCATCCGATACATCACTCATCTTTTCATTCCTCTGGCGTTCATATTTGAGGTTCGAATCGGCAAGACATTCAAATCCAGGTAGCCAGAGCTTGTGAGACAGCCAGTTCTTCAGAGGTTGGAAAGTGAACGTTCGGACTGGCTTGATGATCATCCTTTCACCAGATCCTTCAATTGTGGCAACTTTTGCATCACAGAGTTGTTCTTCATTTTCAACCTCCTTCAGGAACTTCTTTGATGTCGAGTAGAATATAGTCGTGCACGTGGTTTTGGCTTCATGAATCAACTCGTCATCCTTTCTTGGCATTTCAGGAATCGGATACAGTTTGAAACAATCTGGGCAGCAGATCATCTTTGAGAAACCAACATCAAATCCAAGGCGTTGTATGAGAGTCGTTTTCAAGAGAGGTATGTTGCTGATGATTGAGGATCCGTCAAACTTAAATTCCTGCGCGAGTTGTTTCACTTTTTCAATCTCTGTTTTCAAAAACTGCGTCACGTTTTTATCACTGACACCAGTGATAAGGGAAAGGCGAGCTGCTTGTAGCATTACTGCTAGACTATGTTGAGGGATAAGCTGAAACGTGTTTATTCGAGATGTTTGAGTGTTGACTATTGAATGATCACTCGGGCCTTCATTCACATTTCGATTTGATATGTCAGGAATAGTGGTCGTCAAAATTGTTGGACTTCCAGTCTACTCATTCCTAGTAAGTCAGCCCAGATCATTGAATGTTATCAACAGAAGTCAATACCACTCAACTTGAAATATTTTTTAAAGTATGGGGACTTGGCTCGTCTTCCATCTCCTGTTGATGTGTCTTCCTCTTCATAATTGCTTTTAAATGTGACTTGAAACATGTTACTGACCATGCCTTCCCCACCTTCTGTTCACCTGTTTCGGAATCCCTGTAGGTCTCTTGATCACACCCCAACTCCGTACACTGGCAGATTTTCCATTGAGAGTGCATTCTTCAACGTAATTATATTGTGAGTGGTATGGTTTTTCTTGTAAAGCAAGTACTGTTTTCTCCTTGGTAACACTGTTGTTAGATCAAGATTCTTTACAACACATCATATCTCCAGATGCATAATGCATGGCATGCATGCCCCATGTTCCTTTGAACCATCACCTAATGGCAACCTTTTCGCTTGAACTCAACAGCTGGGTGGCCTTGTTTCATGTTGTGTATATGTCACACATGTCACATTTGTTATTTCTCAAATTAAGCCCGGCGGGCTTAATCCTCCCTCAACCACCTTCATTCGGTAGGGGAAAATTCCCAAATCTACCCTCACCACCCATTAATAATTTAAGCCCGCCGGGCTTAATCACATCACAGGAGATGCACACACCCATTAATAAATTAAGCCCGCCGGGCTTAATAAAATCACACAAGATGTACCAATCCCACCAACTCACACAATAAAGGGGGCACTGATTCACAACTCTTGATTATGAATTCAGCACAGCCAGAACAATATATATTCACCCAGTGCACAAAAATAATTTCAACACAATCTTATTTCAACCACAGCCATGGTCAAGTCACTCAAAAACGGAAAAGCTCCAGCAAATCGACGGAACCTCAACAAGGCCCTGTTAGAAATCATCCCTCCACCCACCTCTCACTTTTCCAGGTCCATGGCTTCTTTCTGCCGCCTTCTCCTGAATATTGAACACCTCGCTGAGGAACATTGGCAAGCAACACCATCACCTGACCAGATTCAACATGTCAACACCCTCCCAATAACCATCACTAGCCATCCCATTCGTTCCAGAATCTCCCTCACCCCCTCATCAGCCAACATGCTTCATGGCATTTCACTCAAATGTCTCGATTTATTTCTCAGCGACTTGAAAGAAGCAACATTCCCCTTGGCAACTTTTCATTGGGCTTCTCCCTGGGATTCCCAGTGGAACAAGCTTTTTTCCTCATTCATACTCAAGCATTTCGACCATGCATACCACAACGGTGCCTTAGCCAACTTTCCCATCAATCCTATTCATCATGCTCCATCAAATGCAATCGCTGTTCTCAAACGCTGGTTTTCTGGAAAAAAAAACGATCTTGAGAAAAATAAATACTCCCCTGATGAAATTGCAAAGAAAGCATACCAGGTGAAAAAGTCAAAGTGGCGGAAGCAGGTCCGCTAAATTCTTCTTGGTTTCCTGTTTCAATTCTTGACTATCAATTCTTTGTTCCAGCTATCTCAACGACGTACAGAAATCCTCACCACATTGGACATTCCTGTTGATTACCAGGATATCTTTGACAATTCTGCCTGCTGCTCAGACACTGAGCAACTTCCCAATGGTAACCTTCAGAGGATTCAATGCTCATGGCGTTCCCCAATGTTCTCCTTATTAGGTCTGTTGAGAAGATGGCGAGTGCCAACATGTGTGTGCTCTCGACTCAAGCTCGGGCACTCGAGCCCGTTCGAGTACCCGAACTCAATATTGGCAATCCCCGACTATACGAGATACAAGCTAAAGAACATGCTGAGCATGCCAAGGCAGCACTCAGACAACGTCAAAAGCAAAGAGGATTAAAGAAAGAACAATCCAAGACAAGTCAAAGCTCCAGCGAAGAGCTAGGAAATGTCATACAACAGAATGCAAAAGATATAGAGGCCAAAGTGCGATTAGTATGTAGTCTGAATGCTCGGAAGAGAAAGCACAGCCCCGGAGAGCTGAGCAAGCATAAGAGAAGGAAAGTCCAACATGTAAAGAGAAAAGCAATGAGCAGCGAGCCCAGCTTCTTATCATGCTTTATCCTTGGGCATCCATGGATGATGCAGAGGCACGTACACATTAGGTGGAAGCCTATAAATACAGCTTGGATCTGTAGATAGAATCTCATTATCTCATCACAACTTACTATCTTATTATCATATATATACATCATCATTATTAGCATACAGTCTGGTAGCCTCGCTCAACAGACTTATCATTAGCAATTCATTACATACTTGATCACACTAATTTAACACATTATCAGTACCAAACAACCACAAGCAAAATCACCAGCAGAAATGGAATCAACCTCAGAGAACAAGCGATACCGACTGAACAATAAGAGCTACGCAACATGGGCAACCATGATGCGAGCCGAAATGTATGGACTAGGATGTTTACCATTAATTAAACGAGAACCAGTTGAAAATATTGCTGAAAAGAACATGAAGCTCTATGTTCTAATCATGAAACATCTGGATGAAGAGCACATAGCAATAGTTAACAGCGAGCTTGGTATAGAAAACGAAGGAAAGGGAATAGAGTTGTGGGATATATTCAAAGAGAAGTATGCAGGAAGCGATGCTCACCATCAAATGCTAGCATTAGGAGAATTTATCGACCTCGAGTTCAAGGAAACCAAGGATTTTGTCAAGGAGATTCGTGGCGGGATCAGTGGTATAAGAACCACTGGTTTGGAAGTCAAAGAGCAGGTTCTAGCATTGTTAATCTTGAAGAAATTACCAAAGGAATTCGAATCGTTAATCCGAATAATCATTCAGGACAAAGATAGCTTAAAAGTGGAAGATGTTATCCATAAGATTGAAAGAGACTACCTACAGTTTAAGCTCAAGAAAGCCGATAAGGTCGCAATGGTTGGCCAACAGCAACAAACAGCAAAGAAAACTGGCAAGTGCTACAACTGTGACATAATTGGACACTCGGCCAAAGAATGTCGCAAGCCATGGACCAACTACAAATTCGCACCGCCGAAGGCCAATGTAGGGGAATCAGAAGGTATTAATATATCTTTCATAGCAGTTAGCTCAGCACAACCTGAAAATTCCGAACAGGAGGAAGACATCAGCTTTTATGAACCAATGGCAACGGAAATCGAGATATTTGAAAATATTGGAATTGACGGGTATGATACTCAAAAGGAGATCAATACTTACCGAGCCTTGACTGGGATAATCTCGGCAAACAATTCACTAGCATCTAACAACAAAATAATATTAGATTCGGGCGCATCTGACCACATGTTCAACAAAAAAGAAGATTTTACCAACTATGTTGAACACGAAGGAAAGGTAGAGATAGGAGAAGTGGGAAGAAGCGTCAAAATAGTGGGAAAAGGAGATGTTGTACTTACTTCCGCTAATAACACTGTCACCTTACGCAATGCATACTATGTACCTTCGTTGCCGTATTGTTTAATCTCACAGACCGCTCTGTGGAATGGTGGAGCTCAGATTCTTAAAACCACTGGAAGCAGTTTTGAGGTAGTCATCAATGGGAAGAAACTGTTTGATGGAGAAATTAGAAATCGACTACCATTCCCAAACTTAGAGCGTAAGCGAAACACATGTCAGATCGGTTTTGAAGAACATAGACGCATGGGACACCCGGGCGGTCAGGCTAACTGCGAAGCTTGTCGGCTGGGAAAGCAAAAGAGACAACCCTTTTCGAGACAAAGAGAACGAACGGATATTGTAGGGGAAGAGCTCTCAGCAGATGTAGTAGGACCTATAACACCAGTATCGCTTGGAGGATCTCGGTATTTTTTGACTGTTGTTGACACTGCCAGCCAATACGCATGGATAAGAATACTTAAAGTTAAAAGCCAAGCCAAGGAAGAACTTAAGAAAGTGGTAAATCAGATTGAAAACAAGTTAGAAAATAAAGTCAAAAGAATAATCACCGACGGGGGAGGGGAATTTGTAAATCAGAATATGGAACAATGGCTTGGGGATAAAGGTATTACTCACCTCATAACAACAAGAAATACTCCTCAGCATAATGGGACAGCCAAACGAATGAATCGGACCATTATGGAGAAAGCGCGCACGATCAGAATGGATGCTGATATACCCAAACATCTTTGGGCTGAATTAGTAACAGCAGCTGTATTTCTCTACAATCGAAACCAGAAAACTAACCCTTTCTTTAAAATGTGGGGAAAAGAGCCTAACCTGACTAGCATTAGACCCATTGGATCAAGAGTGTTCTACAGCATCCATCACTTTCAGGGGATTGGAAAATTAGACCCTAGATGCAGGAAAGGTACTCTTGTCGGTTTCGACGAGGATATGAAATCGTACCGGGTATGGGATCCTGAAACCGGTAAGATAATCAGGTCCAGGGATGTTGCATTCAGTGCTGAAGACGACGACATGGGAGACATCTTCATTGAATAATTTGAAGATGACAAGTCAAAACCAAAAGATACATCAACCAACAAAGTTCCTAAATCAGACCAGCCGACTATTAATGAAGGGGGGGAACATCTGGAAGAGATCATTGATAGTCAGCCTGTAGAAAAATGTTTAGGAGAAAGAAAAACCCGCTCAAGTAATAGAGAAAAGAAACCGATTGATAAATATGGGAATTGGATGTCTTACCTAGCTTTCAAGAAAGAAATTGAAGAAGAAAGTCAAGACGATAACCTCTTTGAAGCAACAGCCATGCAGACATTCATAAAAGAAAACGCTATCATACCAGATAGTTTCACAACTGCAAATAATTCTAGTGAGTGGCCGCTGTGGAGGAAGGCCATATTCACCGAACTAGACTCAATCATCAAGAATGGAGTTTTTGAAATAGTACCTAAAGAAAACCGCAACAGAAATAAAACTTTGATTAATACTCAATCGGTATTGAACAAAAAATTCGACACAGAAGGCACTTTGAAAAGATTCAAGGCCAGATGTGTGGCAAGAGGTTTCAAACAAAAAGAAGGAATAGATTACGAAGAAACATTCTCACCTACCGGTCGGTTAAGCACCATGCGATACATTTTATACCACGTAACCCAAAGAAAGATAAAACCAAGACAAGCCGACTTCGTGACAGCCTACCTTAATTCAAAGTTAGAGGATGAGGAAGCAGTTTACATCAGTCTACCCGAAGGATTTGTTGAATGGTTGAAGGAAACAAAACAGGAAGCATACACAAAAGAACTGGCTAGATCTCTTATTGACAAACCAGAAGGTTTTGTCATCAAGCTAAAGAAAACACTGTATGGACTAAAGCAGGCCGCCAGGGGGTGGTACACCACTATGACTGACTGGTTTATTAAAAATGGATATCGAATCAGTGATGCCGATCCCTGTTTGCTAATCTCAGACCAAGGTGACCTAGCATTTGCATGGGTTGACGATCTGATACTGGTAGGAGAAAACACGGACGAGCTCATAAGCAAGCTAGGGGAGGACTTCAAAATTAAAGATTTGGGGGTGGCTCAACACATACTCGGCATGAAGATTGAATACCTCGCTGATGGAAAAATGTTCATCAACCAAGAACACTATGTCAAGAATCTAGTCGAAGAATATGGACTCGAGGATGGAAAAACAACCGGGACCCCTATGCAATCAAATATCAAGTTAGTGAAATCAACCGAAGACGAAAGCAAAGCTTTTAGAGGAAGAGGACTTGATTACCGTTCTGCAGTAGGCTCGTTGAATTACTTGTCTCAATGCACTAGACCAGATATTACATACTCGGTTGGGAAGCTTTCACAGTTCCTGGAAAACCCAAATGACACGCACTGGACCGCATTTAAGAGAGTGATCCGATACCTTAAAGGAACCCAAGATTGGGGGATACTATACCATACAGACAGCGGCCACGAAATAGTCGGGTATGTTGATTCTAGCTGGGCCGAAGATGAACAGAGTCTGTCAACCAGCGGCTACAGTTTCCAATGTGGGGGAGGACTAGTATCGTGGCGAAGCAAGAAACTAGGGGGGCCGAGCTCATTGTCAACGGAGGCTGAGTATCGTGCTTACTTATCTGCTTCGCAGGAAGCCCAGTGGTTGCGGAAGCTCACGTTTGACGTACACCGCAATGTGCAAGAAAAGACAATGATCTGGTCTGACAACCAAGGAGCAATTCAGTTAGCAAAAAACCCAGTCTTCCACTCAAGAACGAAACACATTGGAGTGCACTATAACTTTACCAAAGATCTCGTAGTAAATAAAGAAATTCAGATAGAGTACATACCGACGGAGGACATGATAGCCGACATCTTCACAAAAGCCTTAGACCGAGAAAAACACGTCAAATTTTCATCATTGATGGGACTAGTACCGATGTCGATGATTGAGCCGAGAGCAAGGGGGTGTGTTGAGAAGATGGCAAGTGCCAACATGTGTGTGCTCTCGACTCAAGCTCGGGCACTCGAGCCCGTTCGAGTACCCGAACTCAATATTGGCAATCCCCGACTATACGAGATACAAGCTAAAGAACATGCTGAGCATGCCAAGGCAGCACTCAGACAACGTCAAAAGCAAAGAGGATTAAAGAAAGAACAATCCAAGACAAGTCAAAGCTCCAGCGAAGAGCTAGGAAATGTCATACAACAGAATGCAAAAGATATAGAGGCCAAAGTGCGATTAGTATGTAGTCTGAATGCTCGGAAGAGAAAGCACAGCCCCGGAGAGCTGAGCAAGCATAAGAGAAGGAAAGTCCAACATGTAAAGAGAAAAGCAATGAGCAGCGAGCCCAGCTTCTTATCATTCTTTATCCTTGGGCATCCATGGATGATGCAGAGGCACGTACACATTAGGTGGAAGCCTATAAATACAGCTTGGATCTGTAGATAGAATCTCATTATCTCATCACAACTTACTATCTTATTATCATATATATACATCATCATTATTAGCATACAGTCTGGTAGCCTCGCTCAACAGACTTATCATTAGCAATTCATTACATACTTGATCACACTAATTTAACAAGGTCATCAACTCGACCATCTTTACGAGAAGAATAAAGCTGAGAAGCTCGGTAAACGGTACAAGTATGGGGATTCTTTCTTTCTCCTTCGTCAAATCAGTGATTTACAGGAGAGGACTGTAAAAGTCCCCTCTGGACTTCCCAAAAACTGTTACCATCCAGACTTCCTCGCCTCTCTCAATGAAATTGATTTATTGCTGCTTCAACCACAGCAAGAAATTGATTTTGCAGCTATTATACAACAGGTTTCTCCATCCTAGGCAAGTCGTTTGAATTCATATTGTCAAGTTGGCTTCCCTCATTGAACGTCTCACCATTTCAAATTCCAGGTTTCCACTCAACGGAACACTCAACCTATTGCAACCAATTTCATCAATTCATCCTTTCCATTCTTCTTTCAAGACATTGAAATCAAAAACTACTCACATGGCCAGCTCAGCCTTCTTCCGTTTGATCTGAAAGATATTTCCCTCAATACTATTCATCACACAGTAGCGCACAACCTGTACCTTTGATTTTTGTCCAATCCTATACAGTCTATCTACAGCTTGTTCCTCCACTGCTGGGTTCCATGTCGGTTCCTATTTAGTATGACATTGTACAAAATTTAATCCATCAAATTTCCTACATCCCAATAGTTTTATTCAACTCACCATGATATATACCTTCTGCGCACATCTGAGATCAATGCCTACTCCTGCCGTCTTGATTGTTGCCAACAAGATTCTACATTGGGAATCACCACGAAACCGTTCCAAATTCTTTTTTCTTGTCTCATGATCTGTCTTTCCATAATGTGTTGTAAACCGAATCCCCTCATCATTCAAAGCTATTCCAATTCTACACAATCAAAATAATTTCATATTAGTGTAACCTCTTTATCTACCCTTAGTTTTCAGTCACCCAGAATTTAGACTCACATTTCTAGGAACCGTTTAAATTCTGAAAATATTACTGCCCGATTTTCAGCTCCTCTCCCAAGAAATTCTTTGATGTCGCTAGCCAGATGTACAATTTTGGAACTCTCATTCCAACCATAGCCCTTTATTCCTGGCCCCTTTTCAATCAAAGCTGGGTGGTTGCATAGTTGCCGTAAATCTACAAGTTCCCCAAAGAAATCCGCAGAGTTCCATCCTTGTCCAGCAATTTGATTTTTTCCAAATTGGATCGCAAATGTTTCATGGTTCTTCTTGTAGATTTCATTCCATGGAGATTTCAGTTCAATGTTAACAATGCTTTCAAGTTTTTCAGGAAGCTCTAGCACTGTTGTTTTTAACCTTCTCATGCTGATTCCGTTCATAAGATTTTGAAGTGTTAATATCCCCCGAGGATCACATAGCTGGACCGGTACCTCAACACATTGCTTCCAGATTGAGTTGTTTGACCAGGGTTGCAGTTGAAGAAACTTCAGCAAATTGTGCAGATCTCCCAGGTTATTCTGCATTGGTGTACCTGTCAGGCACAATCTTCTTTGTGCCTTTAAGCCTAGGAGTACCGTACTTCGATTGGTCTTGGGATCCTTCATATAACTAGCAATTCATTTCAGTTTTATTTTATACTATCATGCTCATACAACCATACATGGCTTCACTTACTGTGCCTCATCCAGTACTATTCGGAACCATCTGACATTTGCTAGATTCAGATCACTTTTTCCCTTCCTCACTTGGTTGCTTGTTCCAACTTGTTGACTATCAGCACTTTCCTTTGATCCAGAATTGCAAATCAATTCATACGTCGCTAGAACAATTGCAACTTTGCAAATATCTTGAAACTGAATGGTCGATCTTTCTTTACCGTAAAACACTTTGTATGGGAGGCTACCGTTATCAAAATGAGTATTGATTTTGTTAATCCAGTTGTCCAACGTCGACAACGGGCAGATAATTAACGTGGCAGCAGTCCGCATTTCATCTTCTTGATCTTGCTTTTTGTTGGCAAATGCAATAGCCTGCTTTTGTGAGAGTTGAATCGTGCTTAACGTCGTCAGAGTTTTTCCTAGTCCCATATCATCCGCAAGAATACACCCATGACTTTCAAACATAATATTCTTCTCAACAAGTCCTTGTGCCACGGCATCTGAAAATATTCGCTTTACCCATTCGTTATCTGGATTTGTCCATATTTCATGAGCTATTGATATCTGATCGGATTCGCCCCTTTGGATAAATTCAACCGCTTTATATTGGTGATCCATCAGTGTTGTTTGGCATCCTGGGATCTTGAACGTTTTTTCTGAAGGTGTGGTTTTCGGTGAATTGACAATCTGGCTGACACCAAAAAAATGGCTTGGCTGATAGTTGGGTATCTTCTTGATTGGAATATTTGATAACGAGAAAGCTTCCATCACTCGTGATAACAAACCAAATGGTGAAAATATAAATCCATGGACATGCGAAGTATTTCCATGTTGGGCTTGCACATAGAAGAGTCGGAGAAATATTTTCTTTGGGTTTGAATTCCCAACAAACGATCTTGAGGAAAGAGGCTCAGAAAGTTGACCTATCTCCCCAATCAATGGACCAATCAAACGGCTCTGATGGTAATTGAGATCTCCAACCTTTTCATAATTCGAGCAGAGGATATGTAGATTTGTTCTTCCTCGGTGAAATACTGCATCTCGAAGACCACTGGTGGACTGGTTGGAGGATTGTGGAGTTCGGACAACTAGTGTAGTGAAGAAGCCTAAGCAAGATATTTCGGACATTGTTGGTTTTGGTAAGAGAATGAATACGTTTCTGGATTACCTGACAATGTGTATCATCTTTTATTCCCTTTTAGCTTGGGTGGGGCATAGTGTAGATATGCTCGGATTAACCATGGTGGACATTGGGAGGTGGTGGTGTGCCTCAAGCCATGCATCCATGGGCATCTTGCCCTTGATATATGGGTCAACTCTGAAAATCCAAGGACAAAGGGTATCTAACCTCTGTTGATGATTTGTTTGTTCTTATATCTCTCAAAAACAAAATTTATGCAAATTGCCTCGACATTCCTTGTTTGTTGAGGTTATGTCAAGACATCTCCATTGTGTCAGCTTGCTACTAGTTCAGAGACAACCTGACTAGAACAATAAATAAAGTAATAATTAATTAATAAAAAATACATATGAAAGAGACATTATTACATAAGTAATAATGTAGTATAGATTATAATAAACATAGGAAAAAGATAACATCTTAAAATATAAACATTATTATGTAGTAATAATGCAATAAACAAATATAATAAATAAATTAATAATAAAATAAATAATAACTCATTAACCTTTGAGATAAATGAGAATATTATTTCATATTCTGAAAGAGCAAGTAAAATAACCTAGGGTACCTCAGCCAAAGTACCCTAGAAAACTTACTCCTTCTAATAATAAAATTAACTTAAAGAATACTCCTACTAAGCGCTAAAATACTTACTAGGTATAAACATATGTAATATGAGAGTATTCTAATAAGTAGAAGTCCTCAAAATACGGGATAATTACTTCAATAAACTATGTAATTATCCTTTAAACACATAAATAAAATATTAAATAACATTTTACATAAATATCACGCTGTTTTATAGTCTTTGTATTATTATTAACTTATATAAATACATACAGTATAATCTAAATAATATCATAACACATGAAAGACACGAAACAGGGGACAAAGAAAACATCAGAATACTTCAAACAAGTCCAAAAGAACTGGTACAATTAAAATAAATGACAAGCTCCTTTGTATCACGGGAAAATAATAAATGTTGACACTTTTCCCAGGATGTTTTGCTTGTCAAATAATTGAATAGAGATCTGTAAAAGCGCCCACCATGCAATTATGACAACAACTCTCATGGCACAGAACTTTATATATGAAATAACCAAATTAAACAGAAATAAGATTCTGTATTATAATTTGATTATTTCTTTTTTATTCTATTGATCAAGTGATCAATACATGTTGTACATCAAACTAAGAGCTCTTGAAGCGCCCTCAGATGATGTCTACAGATGACAGACAGACTGTATTAATTATTGACAGCCTGTACATGTAATAATTTGATAAATTACATCATTTATTTCTACTAAGGATAACTCCTTCCTTGTAGTGTTCCCATAGCCAAAATAACACTTGGTGTTTCGCCATCAGGGCTCCAGGAAGGCATTTAAGAGGCCCTTTATTCCCCCTGTATTTTGATTCCCCAGCTTTATCATATTTACATCCAGCATTCCACCAGTCCAGCCTACTAGTGTCCTGCCCAGTAAATCAGTCCTCAAGACTCAAAGCCTCTTCCTCTCAACTCCCACTCTGTCCAGCTGTCCACCACACCTTTCCAACCGCTTCAAGCTGTCCAGTTTCCCTCTGAAAAGTCCGCACTCCTCCCCTTAAGGCCTACAGTAAGTCTTTTTCCTTTAGGAGTTGTGGCCCTTTTCAGCCACTATTATCACTGGGATCTAAACCACCCCTGCTTGCAGGCCCCAGTTTATTAAGGTCTTAAATAACCTTTGGAGGGAACTAAACCACCCCTGCTTGCAGGCCCCTCCTAAAAACCTTTAATATCTTTTATATTAATAAAAAAGATATTAAAAATCACCCAAAAAACCCTTATTCCATATTGTTTTTTGCCTTGCACCTTGTGTAGCTAGAAGGATACCAGTCCTTGGCATCACAGAGCGTGACACATTGCCTGGTTAAGAACTGTTTAGCACTTAACCCTTAGTATTGTTTATGCATGTTACATAATTCACACATCCAAGGGCCTTTTAAATTAAAATTCATGTCGCTTGTTATATAACTATGTGGATATATCACATTCAAATTGTTGGTGTGCATGACCCCTTAGCTATAAGAGTACCTTATCCAAATAAACTTTTAAACACTCACAACTGCATGTCTCAATCAAATCCAAAAATCTTTTGTACTGGTACCAACATGTAACAATTCTTTTTTCTTTTTTTCTCGTGGAATTCGTAAGTTTTGAGTGTTATAATTATATACCCTAATGCCAAATAAGCCATCAAATAATTACTTCATTATATACCTTATTCTTCAGAGACCAGATAATTATCCCAAGTATGCACTAACCCCCTGAATGATATATTGACATTGCAAGTCAATGAGGATCATTTTTGTAACATATTACTTTGCATTATGAGGAATGTTTGGACCAACATGTCTTTCAAAACTGTGCAAACTATTTGGTGGACAATTGTGCAAACATCTTGGAAGTGTGTAGATAATTTCAAATATCAAGCTTAATGGATTTAAGTATATACACAGTATATCTCATTTGATATTTCATCTATATTCCAAACTCTCTTTATCAATCAAATAATATTGAATAAAGACTTTAGTCAGATTTACAAAAAGAATGTTTCAAACCTACAACAGTCAATTGCTTCTTTTCCTTAAGAAATAAATGTCCAGGTTTATATCAAGGTATTGGTATCGTAATAATAATAAAACAAATCACCCAGGCAATTACCATTATCAGGCCTTGGGAGTAAAAAGGGGGATCTAACACAGCTTAGGAGATTTTATAATTCGAATCAAAATACAACACAACTTATCAGTACACCATATAATATTCATGAGCTACTTTTTAACTTGGAAATTTCAACCAACCCAGGAATAGTTGTTCAAATTTTAACCCAAAGTCACAAGTGAAAGTTTGACTAGCATTTATTCCTTTTCATTGTTCCTCATGACTCGTCAGTTTAAACTCAGCAGGTATCCTACATTTTTCTGCCATTGCTTTGTGACTTGAATTAGTTAAATTTTCCACATCCTTATCAATATATATTCAGATTAAAAACAATTAATGTTGTAATGGAAAGAAAGAAAGGAGCTCAATCATATAAGCCTCGGAGTGAAAGTCAGTGCAAGGTTCCTATTATAATCATCTTGAAATTAAAATATGCATTTAAATTCATCATAGATATCTTTTCAGAACAGTGCTTTCATATTGGTGTATTATAGACAGGTTCTAGCTAAGTTTAAATTGACTCATTATTCGATTTTTCCTGGAAGCTGAATGCATGCGGCTTCACACCCCAACTTGATGTACATAACTCATGAATGTTTACTCTTCAGAATTTTTTTTGTGTTGTTTTTCTGAGTTCAAACTCATTATTTGGGTATGGATGGTTGAAGTTTATTCTGATCAGTAACCATACAACTAGTTTTGGTTGAGAATACTGGATATTTTTTATTAACAGGATACCCAAATAATAATCAAAATTTATTTGATATAAAAGACCCCTTCTCAATCAAGCCAAATTCCATGACAGCTGTTTTTATTTTTGACTGAAATTTACCCTCATGAATTATTGTACGCTCTGGAAGTTGTAAGTGATTGGTAATATCATTATTTCAATATTGGACATCATCAGGATTTACCCAGATACAACAATTTGATTTCATCAATCCTTGTCAAGATCATTCATAATCGATAAGATCAAACATGCACACATACCATGTGACCTAGAAGATTGAGAATACCAAGCACACTGAAGAACAGGGTATGAATCTTCATAAATCAGGGTTCTAACTTGAATACATTTTTCACATTAAATTGATTGATGAACTAGAATATGTATGTATATTCTTATGTATGTATATTCTCACGGGAATGGTTACTCAGCAGAGTTACAAATAACCTGAATTAAAAAATATGTCCTTAGAATACGGTTTGAATTTATTTATTTGTTTTAATTCATATACATGAAGCTCTTCATCTGAATTTGGTCATTCCTCAAGGTTTGGAGGATTTTACTTACCTTGTAAAAAATTATTAATTAAATATATGTAAATACTTCAACTTTGGAGCAGTCATGTGAATGCAAGATACCACATTGATACATTCGGTTACAGTGGGGGATACAGTCTAGATACAGTGTTGATATGTTGAGGATAGGTAAGAGATAAGCGAAGGCACCTCCATAGAGGTGCCAACTTTTTTTTCCTGGTGGATGAAGTCATCCCAGTTAAACTGGGATGCACTCAACCAATTTAAACTTGGTTGATATCAACTGATGAAATATAAACCCAAGGGACCCCCCTTGGTTTTATATTTCATTGGTTGAGGTCAACCTACTTTAAATTGGTTGGTTGCATCCTAGTTTAACTGGGATGAACTCAACCTGGGCAATTATTCTGGCAGTGTGGTTACTATATCAATCATCCCAGCCAAAGTGACTTTACTATTAGAGATATTGGTTGAATTTTAGATGATTCATTAGAATATGCTTCATGATGTTTTTTCCCTTTCAAGTGTATGACTTGAACAAATGTCATCATCTTTATTTTCAGACTTAATACTTGTACAAATCATATCAAATTATTTAGCTATGATGTTTTTTCCCCATCAAATTTATGAATTGAACAAATTTTATCATTTTTGTTGTATATTGATCACTTGTACAAACATATCAAATGATTGAGTCATCTAGTTGAAATTTTTTTCCAAGCTTTCTACCTCTTCTTTACTCTTCCCATTGATCACACATTGATTCAAAAAGATCATGTGTTTTCCCCACACCACCAGGAAAAATAAATTGTCACCTGACATCTGGTGACATCAAGAAACAATGGCTGTAGCTTTTTTCTAGCTCTGATTCCCCTGCAACTAGGCTACAATGGCCCCTTTGTGTCCTACAAGGGGCTGTACATGAGGCCAACTGTGCTACTAATGGGCAGCTCATTGAACCTAGGCTGATGTCACCTGCACTGCCAGCATAATTGCCTAGGATGAAGTCATCCCAGTTAAACTGGGATGCACTCAACCAATTTAAACTTGGTTGAAATCAACTGATGAAATATAAATCCAAGGGACCCCCCTTGGTTTTATATTTCATTGGTTGAGGTCAACCTACTTTAAATTGGTTTTTTGGCATCCTAGTTTAACTGGGATGAACTCAACCTAGGCAATTATGCTGGCAGTGCTGTAGTCTACTGAAAATTTATTTTTCCTGGTGTGCATGTTCTTGAGAAGCCAAAAGATCCAGCTTGGCCATCTCAAAAGACCAGTCCTTAACCTTCTCTTCCTTTGTCAGCCACCAAGATGTTACATGTAACATGTAACACTTGAAACTGCAAGCTGAATAAATAATAATTCTTTATTATTTATTTTATTTTATTTATTTTACTTGGACATTCTGATTATAACAGGAATTAGACTCATCCATTTTGGCAAATTGTATAATAGTCTAACAGTTAATATTAAGCTTATGAATATCTGAATTGTACAGAAGGCTCTGTTTTGAAGCCACACTCATGACCACATTCAGAAAACAGAAATACAATTGACACAAATTACATCCATTTTTTATCAAAAAATAAAGGAAAATTAATTAAAGAAAATCCTTTGCAAATCAATTTTCAAACACGCAATAAATGGATAAAGAACCATTTATTGGTATAGTTTTTTTCCATGAAACTCCTGGAAAATCCCAGCATAACCCATAGTACTACATACTATAAGATGACATATATATTTAAGTAAAATGTATTATGTATTATATAAATAGTAAATGTGATTTTAAGTCAATTATCCTTCAGGGCAAGCGCCTTTTCAAGCTTTGGTCCCTAGGTAATTTATTCACATGTATTTCTTAGTGAAATAAAATAATACACTGCTGAAATACATATCCCACTAAAGTAGATAATGTGAAATATTTATGGGATCATTTTAATTAAAAATGACACCATATTTCACATCTGATCACAAACAGGGTGATCACTTTCCCCTGGTGATCTTACTATGATCACTGCTCCCAACAAGGATGTGAAAGAGCAATTATTTTATTTTAAGGAGAGGTTTTCTTCACCAAATTGAAGATAACCTCCCCTGTCAACTTCCTGTACTCTATTCCACTATTTGTGGCGTGTACAGGGAGGAATAAAAGAAGAAGATACACTTTTAAAGTTTAATTAAAATATTATGAGCTTTATACAGTATTTACTATAGTGTAAAAACACTTAAGTAACAATTAAAAAGGTTCTAGATGCCTGCTACCAACATTCTAGTGGAAGTAATGTTCCACAGAAGGGTTAACCAGAATGTAACACGGTTCTTCCAATAGAATTAAATAATATTAATTTATTGGGGGGAGTTTTGTTGAGGAATTTTAACTAATAAGATAGTTATAAGAGAGAAAAGGCCAGTCCTCCTTACTTACATGAGAGGGTGAGCGCCTTGGTAGCTTATAAAAAGTTATCTAAGTATGGGTTAAAATTGATGGGGAGGTTGTCTTCAATTTAGTGAAGAAAACCTCCTGTTAAATTGTCAGCCACCAAGATATTACATACATTATGTAACACTTGAAACTGCAAGCTGAATAATTAATAATGTTTAATTATATTATTATTTATTTTATTTTATTTGTTACTTTATTTATTTTACTAGATCTTCTGTTTATAACAGAAATTATACTTAACTGTTTCAATAATTGGTATATAGTGTAACAGTTAAGAACAAGCCTAGAAATATCTGGTTGATACATAAGGCTCTGTGTTCAAGCCACACTTATGACCACACATAAAATATAACAATAAAATTATTTATTATTTATTTTTATCAAAATCCAAGGAAATTTAATTAAGGAAAATCCTTGGCAAATCAATTTGCAAACACGCAATAAATGGATTAAGAACCATTTATTGGTATAGTTTTTTCCTTGAAAATCCTGGAAAATCCCAACATAACCCATAGTAATATATACTATAAGATTACATATGTATTTAATTATATAACTTATGTAGTATGTATTAAATACATAAGTACATGTGATTTTACATTACTGATCACTCAGGGCAAGCGCTTTTCCAAGCCTTAGTCCCCAGAAAATTTATTCACAAGCACATCTTAGTGAAATAATTATTTAATGTTGAAATAATTATTTCCCACTAAGCCATTCATTGTGAAATAATTATGGGGTCATTCCACATAGGAATGACACCATATTTCACATCAGATCACGAAAAGGATGATCAGTTCCCCCTGGTGATCTTTCCCTGATCACTGCTTCAAAAGAAGCTTGTGAAATAATATTTATTTTATTATTTAAGAAGGAGTTTTCTTCACTAAAATGAAGATTACTCCCCATCAATTTTAACATATACATAGATAACTTATTATAAGCTACAAAAGCGCTCACCTTCTCCTGTAAGTAAGGAGGACTGGCTTTTATCATTTATATACTATCTCATAGTTAAAATTCCTCAAAACCCCCAATAAATTAAATATCCTTTAATTTAATTGGAAGAACCGTGTTCAAATCTGGTTAGCCCTTCTGAGATATTTATCTCTCAATAGAAGTTTTGGCAGCAGGATCATAACCTGTTATTTTGTGTTACTTAGTGTTATTATAACACTTAAAGTAAATATTAGTATAGTATATTCTTTATTACACTTTTTTAAGTGTAAGATATTTTTTTATTCCTTACTGTACACGCCACAATTAGTGGAGTAGAGTGCAGAAAGTTGACATTTGGTGTCCCAACAGTGGCCTTATTTTTATTTTGGCCTTATATAAATTAATTATTAATTTATATTATTTTTTTTTTAAAAAAAAAAAAAGAAATTCGAAAATTTCTACTAAAATTTTTTCTGATTCAACTCTCTTCCTTATTACAAATATCTTTTGATACATTCATCAAACTAACATTTGCCTTTATTTCTACATTTTTTTTTACAGAAAACTCCAAAAATAAACTCTAAAAAAAAGCGGATTCTTACAATAAGGATCTTTTTTCAAACATATTCGACTTTTTTTTCAAAAAATCACATCTTCCCCAGTTCTCAACGAAAGTAAGACCTGAATACATCATAAAAACCGCCTTCATCAGTCCTTTAAACTGATATTTATCTCATCTTTAGTGTCTGACGTCTTCGTCCCCCGCGGCCGCACTTCTACCAGAAGATCTCGTTCGTCAAACGACGAAATTAGAGTCAATCCTGCAAACGAAGACACTGTCATCCCAGACGCCGGTCCTATCCAAGTTCAAAGCTCCCCTCCACCTGGAGAGGCTAGATTAGTTACCGCCGACGCGTGGACTCCAATCACCCCGCGTGAATTAATTTTTTTTAAAAGCGAAAAGACATACTAATATACATACTAAAAAAATTGTCATTTTTAATATGTCTACCCGCAGAGACCCCAGCCCAAATAGCGGAGCGGGACAAAAGTCAGTACTTCCTTCTTGTGTAAGAAACCGACTAGCCGGTAAGATTGCTGAAATTCCTCCTTTGGAAAATAGTACACGCAAGCCTAAACCCGGCGACCAGAATAATCCTGGAACAGCACCAGGCCAACTTTCGAGGCTTCCAGGAAGCTACATCGGAGGACTCGGAGATGAAAGATCTCTTTTTGACGCAAGCCTTGGCGACTCACCGCAGCTTGCAAAAGATTTTAGGTACGGGCAAGACGCTCATTCTGACGGAGGGATGGAACCCTTTCACCGTCAGGAAAGCGCTGCGTCAGAATCAGAACGCCACAGCCTCGGGCAATCCGTCAGCCACGGAGTCCAGCACTCCCAACACGGAAACTCCCGTCGAAACAGTCAGAGAACCAGTTCAGGTACCGGCGCCGCAACCGCAGCCCCCAGCGCCCCCAGCGCCCCCAGCGCCTCCAGTGTCTCCAGCGCAAAACCACCGCCAACAGCGCAACAGAGCTCCAGCGGGCCCGCAGCGCCCCAGCACGCAGCGCCGTATGTCCAGAAGAGACTATCGGAACTCAGTCTACGGCGAGATGTTTCGTCTGGCACGTCAAATCCAAGGGACGTACCAGTACATAGACCATTCACGTCAAGACCAGAGAGCTCGAGACACCAACAACAACAACAATCAAGAGGATTGAATGATGTTGTAACTAAAGAATTTTTCTTAAACACTTTAACAGACATGTTCTTTAAAATTGAGTCTATTGTAGATAAAAATAATCTTAAAACAGAAGAGAAAATTGTATCCCAATCCCATTTCATTGAAGAAGTTTGCTCCAATCAGTCTAATATCCTAGACATGTGTAGTGATATCACTACTGAAATACAAAAGTATTTCTTGAAAGAAGTTGAGCCTCTTAATGACCATTTAAGAAATGTTACAGATAAATTAGAGAATGAAGTGAAGACTTTAAGCTTTAAAGGAAAAGAAATCAAAACAATTGAACAGAAAATAGACATAATTATCTCTGATTTATCAGAGATACAAAGTAACCAAACATTAATTCATAAAACTTTGGAATCACTTCAATCAAATTCTTCTGTTCCTCATTTCAAAAGAGATGCTAGTACAACAATTGTTAAAGATTCTCCTCCAAATTCTTTTGAGGATAAACCTTTAAATCAAAACATAAATTCTTCTGTTAATTTACAAATACCTACTTCTTTAAATAATCAACATGCTGATCTTATAGATATGGATAAAGAAGTAAGAAAACAAATGCTTGCTTCTATCCCTAAAACATCTGACTGGCCTACTTTCTCTGGTGAGGGAGAGTATGATCATACAGAATTCATTGAATGGATTGAAACTTTGAAATCTGATATAGAATTACATGATAGAATTATAATCTCTAGGTTAAATCTGTTATTTAAAAACTCTGCCAACCAATGGTATAAAGGTATTAAAAACCAATTTGGCATTCAAACATGGGAATGGTGGAAGCAACAGATTGAACATAAATTTGGTAATGCTACTTGGAGAAGAAGGGTACAAAAAGCCTTTTACACTTCAAGATTTGATGCTAATAATCCTTCTGTGTCATCTTGGGTTACCAAACAATACAGAAGGATTAAGTCAATTGAACCTTACTTGAATATTGAACAAATCAATATTAAACTATTAGACTTGTGTGATGGAGAAGTTGCTTATGCATTTAAATGTGCATTAGACTCTACTCAAGCTGATATCAGCACATTTATAAATGTTTTACAAGAAATAGTTGATCAGACTAATCTAGGTAAAAGACCAAAGTACCAAAACAAACCTTTTGTTGCAAGTCCTCCTGTTACATCAGATAAAACTAAGACTTATTCTGATGTTAGATGTACAAATTGTAATATTAAAGGACATGTAGCTAAAGACTGCAGAAGAAAGAAAGGTGTTAACAATATATCTGAAAATAAAGATTCTGAAGAATCAGAAGATCCAGGAATTGATGAAGACTCTGAACTTGAAGAAGAGTCTCAAGATGTTGTTGGTAATATCTTTCATATAGATGACAGCAAAGGAAAGAGTAGTGTTATGAAAATGAAATTAAATACCATAATTATTAACACTTTACTTGATTCAGGTGCTTATGTATCTTGTGTTGGTACTAGATACTTGTCCCAAATAGACAAAGATTATAAATCTAAACTGATTAGTCCTGACAACAAGACTTACAAAAGTTGTAATCAAAAACTTAATTACATAGGAAAAATTAACTATGATATTACACTTGGTACAGTTTCTATGAACATGACTTTCATGGTAATGGAAGATATTAAAGCTCAATATTTCATAATTGGTAATAATTATTTACATGCTTATAAAATTAATCTGATTAATTCAGATTCCAATTATGTTACAATTGGAAATAGTACAGTACAGTATCATTATGATACTAGAAGTTCCTCTTCCTTTAATAATATCATTCCTTTCAAAAACCAAATAAAAGAGGAAGCTCATGTATATGAGAAGTTGTCAAGTGATCAAGTTACACAGTTGTACAATACTTTGTACATGAATATTAGTGCATTCAATACTCCTAAAGGTGAGTTTGGAGCAATAAAAGGACATGAAGTCAACATTCAATTGACCATTCAGAAACCTTTTCCTCCAATATTAAGGAGATCTCCCTATCCTGCTAGTCCCAGAAGCAGGGAAGCTATTAAAGAACACATAGACACTTTATTAAAACTGAAAGTCCTTAGAAAAGTTTCTCCAGGAGAAGAAGTTGATATTACTACACCTGTAATAATAGCTTGGCATAATAACAAGTCAAGACTTTGTGGTGATTTTAGAGCTTTAAATAGTGTTACTGTCCCAGACAGGTATCCTATGCCCAAAATTAATGAATCACTTACAAATTTGGCCAAAGCCAAATATATCTCTACAATGGATTTACTTAAAGGTTTTCATCAAAACACTGTCAGTGTTGAGAGTAGAAAATATCTGAGGATTATTTGCTATTTAGGTGTTTATGAATATTTAAGAATGCCCTTTGGCATTAAAAATGCACCTTCACATTTCCAAAGAATGATGGATGTAGAATTCTACAATGAGCTTAGAGAAGGATGGTTGATTATCTACATAGATGATATTATTGTTTTCTCTCAAGATTGGGATGAACATCTTACTAGATTAGACCTGGTCCTTAAAAGGGCCATTAAGATGAATATGAAAATCTCTCTGCCCAAATGTCACTTTGGGTTTAATGAACTCAAAGCTTTGGGACATGTAGTTTCTGGTCTTACTTTGGGAATAGATCAAAATAGAGTGGCTGCTGTTCTACTCAAACCAGTACCCACTACTGTAAAAGAACTCCAAAGCTTTTTAGGCTTTATGAGTTATTACAGACAACATTTGAAAAATTATGCTTCCATATCTTCTAGTCTGACAAAACTTATCAGCCCTAGTGTAGTATTTGAAATGACTAAGGAAAGAATAGATGCATATAATACTTTAAAAGAAATGTTAACCACAGCCCCTGTGCTTTTTCACCCTGACCCTACCCAACCCTACAAATTTTATGTAGATGCTAGTATGGAAGGATTAGGTGCAGCTTTGCACCAAGTCCAAATTAAAGATGACTTACCAGTTGAAGGACCTGTAGTTTTCATTTCCAGACAATTGAAAGATTCTGAAAGAAGATATGGTGCATCTCAACTAGAATGCCTTTGTTTAGTTTGGGCTTTAGAAAAGTTGTACTATTATCTAGATGGATGTTTCTTTGAAGTAATAACAGATTGTACTGCTCTTAAGAGTCTTATTAATCTTAAGTCACCAAATAGACATATGCTGAGATGGCAAATTTCAATTCAAGAATGGAGAAGTTCTATGACAATAACTCATAGGGAAGGATTAATTCATAAAAATGCTGATGCACTTAGCAGATGGTCTTTACCAAACACTCCAGAGAATCCTGCATATGATCAAGAAAATATGGAAAGAGATTTACCCATCATGGGTATTACAATCACTAGCCTCAAAGATGAATTCTTTGAAACAATTGTAGACAGTTACTCTAAAAACAAGAACACTACAATTATTGTAGAAGCTCTGAAGTCAGACTTCAAAAATATTGGTATTTTAAATGGTTTGGATCCACTTTGGAAAAGAAAATTTGATGAGAAAAGATTTGTACTCCTAGATGGACTCCTTTATTATAAAAGTAACCATGCTTGTAGTCTTGTACTTACATCTCAAAATCATATTAATGATATATTGTTTGAATGTCATGATAATATGTTTTCTGGCCACATGTCTACTGACAGAACACTTGAAAGAGTAAGGTCTGTAGCTTGGTGGTTTGACTGGAGGAAAGATGTTATAGAATACTGTTCTTCTTGTGACAGGTGCCAAAAAGCCAATAAAGCTACTGGTAAAAGACATGGTATGTTACAAGAAATCAATGAACCAAAATCCAGATGGGAAGTCATTAACATGGACTTTGTGACTGGATTACCTCCAGCAGGCAAAGAAAATTACAACTGTGTTTTAGTTGTAGTAGACAGATTCTCCAAAAGAGCAAGATTTATTCCTTGCTTTAAAGAAAATAATGCAATGGATGTAGCTCTTTTATTTTGGAATCATATCATTGCTGATGTGGGATGTCCTTCAGTCATTATCAGTGACAGAGATCCAAAATTCACTTCTGAGTTTTGGGATAATTTATTCAACTTAATGGGTACTAAATTAGCCTTCTCTACAGCTTATCACCCTCAAACAGATGGTTTAGCTGAAAGAATGATACAAACTTTGGAAGACATGATCAGAAGATACTGTGCCTTTGGCCTTAGTTATAAAGACCAGGATGGTTTTGCTCATGATTGGATATCTTTATTACCAGCACTTGAATATGCATATAATTCAAGCAAACACTCAGTTACTGGAAAAACTCCTTTTGAGTTAGAAAGAGGATGGACTCCTGTTATGCCTGTAACCAGTGTGCTTAGTAAAACAGTACACATTCATCCAACATCTGAATCATTTTTAAATATGATGATTAAAGCAGAAAAACATGCTCAAGATTGTATCAAACAAGCAGTTGACTATAATAAATCAAGATGGGATAAAACTCATAAAGAAGCTAACATTAAAGTTGGTGATCAAGTATTGATATCCACAGTAAACTTTGCTAACATGGATGGTCCTAAGAAACTTAGAGACTCTTTTATTGGTCCCTTTGTAGTCAAAGCTTTCCATGGCCCAAATGCAGTGGAAGTAATATTGACAGAACCATTCAATAGAAAGCATCCAACTTTTCCAATTAGTCTCCTTAAGAAGTATATCACTTCTGACAAAGAAAATAATAATGTTCCTGCTAAGAAAAACACTCCTGTTCCACCTATAATAGATGATGAAAATCTAATTCCTCACAAAATCATCAATGATAGAAGAATTATGAGAAATAATCAAAGCATTAAACAATATCTAGTAAGATTCAAAAACTCCTTAGCTGACAAAGATAAGTGGTTAGAAGCTAAAGATATTAATAATGATTCTCTACTAAGAAATTATAGAGCAGAAAAAAGACATTAGCCTTTTTTCTCTTTTTTAGTGTGGGTGAGTGTCAGCCACCAAGATATTACATACATTATGTAACACTTGAAACTGCAAGCTGAATAATTAATAATGTTTAATTATATTATTATTTATTTTATTTTATTTGTTACTTTATTTATTTTACTAGATCTTCTGTTTATAACAGAAATTATACTTTACTGTTTCAATAGTTGGTATATAGTGTAACAGTTAAGAACAAGCCTAGAAATATCTGGTTGATACATAAGGCTCTGTGTTCAAGCCACACTTATGACCACACGTAAAATATAATAACAAAATTATTTATTATTTATTTTTATCAAAATCCAAGGAAATTTAATTAAGGAAAATCCTTGGCAAATCAATTTGCAAACACGCAATAAATGGATTAAGAACCATTTATTGGTATAGTTTTTTCCTTGAAAATCCTGGAAAATTCCAACATAACCCATAGTAATATATACTATAAGATTACATATGTATTTAATTATATAACTTATGTAGTATGTATTAAATACATAAGTACATGTGATTTTACATTACTGATCACTCAGGGCAAGCGCTTTTCCAAGCCTTAGTCCCCAGAAAATTTATTCACAAGCACATCTTAGTGAAATAATTATTTAATGTTGAAATAATTATTTCCCACTAAGCCATTCATTGTGAAATAATTATGGGGTCATTCCACATAGGAATGACACCATATTTCACATCAGATCACGAAAAGGATGATCAGTTCCCCCTGGTGATCTTGCCCTGATCACTGCTTCAAAAGAAGCTTGTGAAATAATATTTATTTTATTATTTAAGAAGGAGTTTTCTTCACTAAAATGAAGATTACTCCCCATCAATTTTAACATATACATAGATAACTTATTATAAGCTACAAAAGCGCTCACCTTCTCCTGTAAGTAAGGAGGACTGGCTTTTATCATTTACATACTATCTCATAGTTAAAATTCCTCAAAACCCCCAATAAATTAAATATCCTTTAATTTAATTGGAAGAACCGTGTTCAAATCTGGTTAGCCCTTCTGAGATATTTATCTCTCAATAGAAGTTTTGGCAGCAGGATCATAACCTGTTATTTTGTGTTACTTAGTGTTATTATAACACTTAAAGTAAATATTAGTATAGTATATTCTTTATTACACTTTTTTAAGTGTAAGATATTTTTTTATTCCTTACTGTACACGCCACAATTAGTGGAGTAGAGTGCAGCAAGTTGACATAAACAATAAAATATTGATTCTTTTCACATTCTTATTGAGAGCAGTGATCACAGTAAGATCACCAGGGGGAAGTGATCACCCTGTTTGTGGTCAGATGTGAAATATGGTTTCATTTCTATTTGAAATGACCCCATAAATATTTCACACTAACTATATTTATTGGTAAATATTGATTTCAGCAATAAATATTTATTTCACTAAGAAATACTTGTGAATAAATTATCTACGGACCAGAGATTGAAAAAGCACTTGCCCTGAAGGATCATTGATTTAAAATCACATGTACATATGTATATAATACATAATACATAAATTATTTATTTAAATACATATGTAATCTTATAGTATATATTACTATGGGTTATGCTGGGATTTTCCAGGATTTTCATGAAAAAATCTATAGCAATAAATGGTTCTTTATCCATTTATTGTGTGTTTGAAAATTGATTTGCCAAGGATTTTCTTTAATTAAATTTCCTTTTATTTTTGATAAAAAATAAACATAATTTAAAAAATGTGATGAGTGTTTCTGAAGGTGGTCATGAGTGTGGCTTGATCACAGAACCTTATGTATCAGTCAGATATTCATAAGCTTGTTCTTAACTGTTAGACTATTATACCAATCATTGGAACAGTCAAGTCTAATTTCTGTCACAATCAGAAAGTCAAATACAAAATAAATAAATAAAATAAATAATAATACAATTAAATATTATTATTTATTCAGCTTGCAGTTTCAAGTGTTACATGCTATATTTCATATCTTGGTGGCTGAAATTCCCTATCAATTTTAACCCCCACTTACATTACTTATTACAAGCTACCAAGGCTCTCACCTTCTCCTGTAAGTAAGGAGGACTGGCCTGTTTTCTTATAAATATGTTATATAGTTAAAATTCCTCAAAACTCCCCCAATTAAATTAATATTACTTGATTTCTTTGGAAGAACTGTGTCATAATCTGGTTAACCCTTCTGTGGAACTTTCTTTCCAACAGAAGTCTGGTAGCAGGCATTAGAACCTGTTTTATTTGTTACTTAAGTGTTATTACACTCTAGTAAGTTCTTCTTCAAAAGACTTATATTGCTTATTTACACTTTTTAAGTGTATCTTCTTTATTCCATCCTTTCTGCACACGCCACATTCAGTGGAATAGAGTGTGGTAAGTTGACATCCTTCTACCAGTCCAAATTGGTCTCCTTAATTTTTATACCATGGTCCCATGTCTTTTCCTCCAATTTGATCCCATGGTCCCACTTTTTTTCTTCCAGTTGGAAGCAGTGATTGAATCTTTTCTCCTCCAGCTGAACCCCCTTGTCATTGTTTTTCACCTGTAATTAAAACTTCATCATCTCAAAGCTGAGGCTATCACAAGCCACTTGTGCCTTTCCTGAGAATTATGGGATACAGTTTAAAATGTTAGTGAAAGGATTCATAAAACATAGAAGCATGCTCAACTCACCTCAATTTCAGACTTCTGGTCTTCATCTCTGATCACATTTCTTTCTCCTTCAATTGCCCCCTTATCCAAAATTATTATTAACCATTAAATCCATTTTTTCCATCACAGTGTCTGATGTTTCATAAAATTATCTTCCATAAATATGTAGTTGATTTCCAGCCATTAAAAATTTGTGATGTTTAATAAATTCCATTGTGAAATTACAATGTTTCTTAATTCCATTGTTCAGTTACAATTATCTCTCTCTCTCCACTTCCATATTTTAGTTATTGGCATATGTCTATACTCAGTTTTTGTATAAACCATGTTTTGACCATTTTTGTACTGGACTGCTTAATCTGACTTATTTTTCAGGAGTAATTTAATTGTCAAGTCTGAGCCTTCCCCTTTCTTGCAACTTAAGCTCCTGACTTGAAATCCTCTCACTGAATCCCTCTTCAAGGCATACTCCTCATATTTTCCAAAATTATTTGGGGTATTTGGACCTCAGGTTGATCAAACCTTAGGATTTATGTTGGTAGGGTTTGAAGCCCTTTGTTTTCCCATACCATTAATTTGAGGTGAATAAAATTGAGTGGGAGACATTGACATCATGAGGGGAATCTGAATTGAGTTGAGCAGGGGTGAAACCAGTACCTGACCCCTTTATCATGCAATTCTTCTTCTTCAGGGGTGACATAATATCTTCCAGAAGATCAGATGGCAGTTAATCATCAGAAGAGCTGGATTCAAGGCGACTTTCTTCATTATTGTGGGAGGATATGATGTTGAGGTATCCATACCAACAATCCTGTTGTCATGTCTCCTCTTCTTTCATTTCATCTTTTTCTATGCTTTCCACCTTTCATGTACATATCACTAGTTGTGACATCTCTCTCTTCTTCTCTACATATACACTGAAGCACCAAGTGGGAAGGATTCTTTTTCTTCATCCTTCCCAACACCAACCAAGCTCACTCGACTCACTTGCTTGTTGCTTCAGGTTTGTTTTTCTTCCTCTCTTTCTTCCTCTCTTTCTTTTCTCTGAAATACACATCCTTCCCAACACCAACCAAGCTCACTCGACTCACTTGCTTGTTGCTTCAGTGTTGTTGCCCTCAACAGGTTATGAGCCCAGATTGCGCTTGAAAACACTCTTCGTTTTCTCTACTAAACGCGCGGCAACCTCATAAGGATCACTCGGCTTACACACATCGAAAGCTCCACTTAAAACCCACCTTGCTTCCTCACCTCGGTAGCCCAACCATAAATTGTTATGTCAGACGCCCAAATGGATGATGTCTCCGAACATCATTCACTCAAAGTCGCAGGCATCCCCCAACTCAAATCACCCGGTGCTGACTCAAACTACCTTGACTGGAGTTTTGTCATGCTCCTTCATCTCCGCTCACTCGGCTTCGACCACGTTCTGGAACTCACAGAACCGAAGGATCGTCCGGTGACGTGGCCTAAACACAATCGGGATGTCTGCTCATTCATAGCTCGAACCGTCCACCACTCTAATCTAAGGCTCATCCGGTCTTTCGGTGCCGATGCTCACGGGATGTGGTCTTCACTGCAATCCGCCCATCAAGACTCTTCTGCCGGCGGTCGGATCTACTGGCTTAGAAAGCTTGTCCTCCTCCGAATGGAAGGGGACAATGTTGACTCCCACATTACCGAAATGGCCATCTGCGCCAAGAAACTTTCTTCACTCATCACCCCCGAGAAGCCACTTACGACCGATGTCATACATGCAGCAGCCCTCCTTGGATCTCTGCCGACCGACTGGCTCAATTGCGTATCATCCCTCATGAACGACGATACGGTCTCATCCACGAAAATTGTGTCGGCCCTCAAGGCTGAGTCTCTCCGCAGAAAATCTTGTAACAAGGAAAATCTTGTCTCGGTCTCTTTCCCCAAGGCCAAAGTCAACACCTCCTCCAGCAGGTCCCGTCCTCGTTTCAATGAATCCCTATCTTGTACCTTCTGCAAGATCCAAGGCCATGACTTATCAGTCTGCAAACGTGCGGCTCGTATCCTAAGCGACCACTCGTCATCTCTTCCCCGTTCCTCAGAACGTCCTTCTCACTCACCTCTGCCTGCTCAAGGAAACTCAGACCGAAGGCAACCTCCTCGACGCACACGCTCTCCAGCTTCAGCAGGTCAGACATCTGTTGTTGAACTCGGCTATGACTCCTATGATGAGGAGTCAGACTTCTCCGTTCCTGAACGCGCTGGGAACGCTGTAACCCAAACTCAATTTGAAAGTTTTCAAACATCAATGGACGCGAACATCAATTCCGGCTGCTCGATCTCTATGACCCCGGAAATAAATTCAGTTTTATCTGCCAAGTCAGACAGCACTGATGTTCGTCTTGCTGACCGCTCTGTCGTCAAAAGCACCCATCGTGGCTCCTTACCCCTATCTCTGGACATCGACAAACAAGTCCCAGCCCTTGTTGTTCCTCGTCTTCACGAGCCCCTCCTGTCAGTGGCGGGCATGTGCGACAGGAAACTCACCGTTGTCTTTGACGCCAACTCATGTGACATATACGATTCCACCCTGTTCCAACCGTCCGGTACTGTTGTTGGTCGTGGCTACCGCAAGGGCAACCTCTATTACCTTCCCTCTGGTGATGTACATGCGTCATCTGCATCTCTGTATTCACCTTCTCCCCGCGCCCTCTCACTCATGGACTATCATCTTCGTCTCTCACACATAGGAATCAAGTCTCTAAAACGTTTCCTTTCTGCGACTGGGGTGCATCCCACCGATTGCGATGAATCCGAGGTGCGCAGGTGTCCTGTCTGCATCCAGTCCAAAATGCACCGAGTTTCTTTCACCTCTCGGCTTCCCTACCGTTCCTCCTCGCCAGGCCACTTGATTCATTCCGATGTTGGATCATTTGAAGTTTCATCTCGAGAAGGCTACAAATACTTCGTCACCTTTATCGACGACTTCTCCAAATTTGTTTCTGTCTATCCTATGAAACAAAAGTCGGATGTTTTCTCCTGTTTCAAACTCTTCAAACTTTTCTTTGAGAAAGATCAGAAATTTAACATTCTCTCCCTTCGTTCCGACAACGGGGGGGAATATGTCTCCAAATCTTTTGAAAACTTCATATTGTCCTCAGGGATTCAACACAATGCTGGCCCACCCCATTCCCCCGAACTTAATGGAGTTGCAGAAAGGACAAATCGAACGATAGGTAATCTCATTCGTTGTTCACTTCTTACTGCCAAGCTCCCCAAATCTTTCTGGGTCAACGCTCTCCGTCACGTCTTCTTCTCCTACAATTCTCTCCCCTGCTCAACCCCCAGTGGGTTTCACAGTCCCAACGATCTTCTTCAACGCCCCCTTGTCAACATCCACAATCTTCACCCCTTCGGATGCCTAGCGTGGTACAAAACTCCTGAGGCGAACCGTTTGAAGCTTGACCCAAAAGCAAGGCCTGCCCTCCTCCTGTCCTATCTCTCTAACGGTGATGGGTACCGAGTTTGGGACCTCCAATCCAAATCAACCGTAAAAACCCGGGACGTACTCTTTGATGATTCGATCTTTCCCTACAGCCTCAAAGCCCCCACATCCTCTCCATCTCTCTCGGTCGACATTCCCTGGCCCATCTCCATCCCAAACTGTACTCCTCCCCCTCCTTCTCTACCGACGCAATCTCCCCAACCTCTTCCTAACCCAACTCCACCAGCTTCAACTTTAGGCACGACTACTATTCGTCCACCAACCCCCCCTACTAAGTTGACAACTTCACACCTTCCTTCAGTAGCTGACCGCAGGGCCCCATCGCTGCCGACGCCTCTCACTACTCTCCCCCCCTCATTTCACCTTGCCAGAACCCCCCCCCCAGCCATCCCCGACTCGCCGATTGCTTCTGACGTAGAATCAGACGGTAAGTCGTCTGGTCCTGACTCTCCCCTGGTTCTCGTATCTCCGACTCTCCCTCCTCAACTACCGGCTCCACCCGTTACATCTGATGTAACAGATGTTGATAGTTCCTCCCCCCCCATTCCTTCTTTCCGTCCCCCTCCTGCAAATGTACCTCCCCCTCCCCCTGTTAGACAGTCCGGGCGTTCCTGCAAAACCCCTGACCGCCTCGGTAACTGGGCCAAATCCACCCAACCGGACGACACAATAGACACACCAAAAACCTGGCGTCAACTCCAACGCTCTCCGCACAAGGCCAAATGGCTCAAGGCTGCCGAGGAGGAATTCTCATCCCTCATCGGCATGCAGACATGGAGCCTTGTCCCCCGCCCTCAACGTCGCCGCATAATTAAGTCGAAGTGGGTTTTCAAAGTGAAACGCCGACCTGACGAGTCCATTCTGAAGCTTAAGGCGTGTCTTTTTGCAATGGGGTACTCTCAGGTTCACGGCGTTGATTACAACAAAGTTTTTTCCCCCACCCTCCGTCTCGAAACTCTTCGACTGATCCTCAGTCTTCTTGCCTCCAAAAGCTGGGTCGGCCGCCAAGTCGACTTCAAAACTGCATTCTTCAATGGCGACCTGGAGGAAACCATCTTCATGGAACAACCGCCGGGGTTTGAGGATGCCAAACACCCCGAATATGTATGTCAAGTCAAACGCTCTCTGTACGGCCTCAAACAGGCACCCAGGCAATGGAATCAGAAACTACACTCTGCCCTTATCTCCCTTGGTCTTTCTCAATCCCAGTACGACCCCACTCTCTATTTCCTTTCGAAGAATGGTCATCTCAGCTGTGCGCTCACGGTCCACGTCGATGACCTCGCAATTGTGGGAGAATCCTCCGTTGTTCATTCGCTTATCAAATCTCTAGGCTCCTGCTTCCCCATTGGAGCCGACGAGGACCTCCACCACTTCCTCTCTCTGAAGATCACTCGAGATCTTGAAAATCATCTTGTTTTCCTCTCCCAATCCCACTACGTCGATGACATGCTATCTGAATTCCTCTCATCTCCCTTCATCCCCACTCGAATGCCAACTGACGGGTCATTCAAAGAACTTACCAAACGCTCTGAATCGGAGCTAGCTTCCCCTGGCCCCTACTCTCGCCTGATTGGTTCTCTTCTCTGGATTGCCCAGTGTACGCGTCCAGATGTCTCGTTCGCGGTCAACAAGTTATCTCAGTTCCTCCGAGACCCCTCTGAATCGCATTGGCTGGCCGCCATTCGTGTTCTTCGATATCTGGGCTCTACCAAGGATCTCTGCCTACGCCTGGGAGGTCCCCTTGATTTCTGCGGCTTCTCCGATGCCGACTGGGCCGAAGACCGTCAAGACAGGCGTTCTACGTCTGCATACACCTATCGATTCGGAGTCGGTGCCATCTCGTGGAAATCCAGGAAACAGGCCACCGTTTCCCTATCTAGTTGTGAAGCTGAATACAAAGCCATGGCCGACTCGTGCAAGGAGGGTCTATGGCTCCGCAATATTCTCACCGAACTCTGCATTCGTCCCCGATCCTCACTCCCTCTTCATGTGGACAACGAAGGCGCTGAGGCTCTTGCGAATAACCCTGAACATCACTCTCGCACCAAACACATCGATGCTCGGTATCACTTTGTGCGTGACTGCGTGAAGGACAAGATCTTCACCATTTTACATGTCTCCACTAAGGATATGTTAGCCGACATGCTTACCAAACCGCTTCCCAGGATTCTCCTTGAACGTCACCGGGAAATGTTTGGTATTGTCTAAATCTCCAAGTTGTCAGCAAGGGGGTGTTGAGGTATCCATACCAACAATCCTGTTGTCATGTCTCCTCTTCTTTCATTTCATCTTTTTCTATGCTTTCCACCTTTCATGTACATATCACTAGTTGTGACATCTCTCTCTTCTTCTCTACATATACACTGAAGCACCAAGTGGGAAGGATTCTTTTTCTTCATCCTTCCCAACACCAACCAAGCTCACTCGACTCACTTGCTTGTTGCTTCAGTGTTGTTGCCCTCAACATATGAGACTGGAATTCCAATAGAATTAAAGAAAAGTGCACTCCTCCAGTCCTGAAACAAGCAGTTTTATTTGGTGTTGGCTTCTTGCTGACTGGAGTGTTTTTGATGGGGTTTTTTGGAGGCATAGCTCTGGAGATTTTATCAAGAAAATATTGATCATTTGAGGTTTCTGTGAGGGATTCTACATCTAATTGAAAATTTACCAAGATGAGTGAGGTTGACACGTGGATGATTGAGAATTAATAAGTGGTTGTGACTGGGTGGGGATGAATCATGGAGGGTTGAAAATTGATGGAGTGTAGTGATTGGTGGGAAACAATTTGTTGAGGGCTGAAAATTAATCCAGAGATGTGATTTTTTGGGTTCAAGAACTGATTGTTTTTATGACAAATTGCATTTTTTCCCCTTGATAATCAACACATCTTGGTGCAAAAGTGTATTTATTTGCAACTTTTATCAAATGGTTTGATAAGTGTGGATTTTGTAAAGCCAATTGATTATGTCAGCTTGCTACTAGCTCAGAGACAACCTGTCTAGAACAAAATAATAATTAATTAATTAATAAAAATACATACAAAAAGAGACATTATTACACAAGTAATAATAGGGGGTGTCAAATATGACTAAATCCACAGTTATAACTGGTTTTGAAAATCCACCATTTTTAAAAACCATGGATATCAACATAAAGTGATTCAAAAATCTCAAAATTGAAATTTTGTTAAAAAAACTAATTCACTGGTTTTAATTGTGGATTTGGTCATATTTGATACCTCCTAATGTAACAAAATTGTAATAAACTAAATACAAAGATAAAATCTTATAATACGTACATTATTACATAGCAATAATGTAATAAACAAATATAGTGAATAAATGGATAGTAAAATAAATCATAACTCATTAACCCATGAGATAAGTGAGAGTTTTATTAAATATTCTGATAGAAAAGCTATAATAACCTAGGGTACCTCAGCCAAAGTATCCTTGAAAATGTACTCCTTCTATTAATAAAATTCACTTAAACAATACTCCTACTAAGAACTGAAAAGTACCTACTAGGTTTAAACATATGTATTAGGGGATATCAAATATGACTAAATCCACAATTAAAACCTGTTGATTAGAAATTGCCAAATCCACAATTTCTAATCAACGGGTTTTCAAAACGGGGTAGCTAAAAACCAAACGGGTTTGAAAACACCAATATCAAAAAAACCCTGGTATTTCATCCAAATCTGTCACTTCCTAATCCGTAATTTTTACGCCTCATCACACCTCACCTGAACAAAGCAATCATCACACCTCACCTGAAAAAACAATAATCAAACCTCTTATGTTGTCAGGTTAGAATCCAACAAAAAAATTCCGGCTGACTTGATCCTACTCAGCTCATCCAAACCAGATGGAAAAGTATACATCAAAACCAGTAACTTGGATGGCAAGACTAACAAAGCCAAATACCACAAACGTTGGATTATAGGCTTCAACTAAGTTCATCCTCTTTCTCCTCACATACTCACTTGGATCCTTTGGCTCTTTGATTCTAGACTGGTCGGACCCGTACCATTTCCAAGCACTTCTACATACCGGGGATTGGCTGGATGGATCCCGGCATACTAACTGGCAGCCAACCGGCTGCATGCTCCATGCCTATAAGCCCAAAGCCGTCGGCCAATGTCTGGCCGGTCAATCGGTAGTCTTCATTGGCGACTCTATCATGAGGATGTTGTTCAACGGAGCGCTACGGACAATGGACCCTTTGATCACTCCCAATGGTCATGCCAAACATTCAGACCGGACCCTGAAAATTGGCAGTATTGAATGGCGGTACGTCTGGGACCCATTTCTGAACTTGACCACCTGGTCAGAAATCACATCGGCCAACTACATGTCATCCCTACCCTCTCCAACAGGTACCTCTAAAGAAGAGCTCGTCATCAAAAGCCACCCGGCGCTTCTTGTTGTAGGCTCTGGACTTTGGTATCTGGGATTGCCATTGGGAATTGAGACCTGGAAGCAGAAGATCAACCATCTCTTCCAAATCACCTCACCCAGGATGGCCCACAAATAGGCTCAAATTGCCAACGAGACCGTCCTTCTGCCGGTCAAATATCCCGCATTCGAGAAGCTCAACCAATCCCGTAAACAGAAGATTCACCCAAAGGAAGTCCAACAAATGAATGCCTATACCCTCCAAAAGCTCAACTCAAGCCCCAGCTCATCCATCGTAATCCCGACCGTCATGAACTTGATCTCTCGGCAAGCTCCCTCAGAAACTGAGGACGGGTTACACTACTCAAGTTCCCCTTGAAAGATCAATTGAACTCACTAGCAATTTTTGGAGGTTCAATAGTCCTAATCTATCTCAGCAATCGGACCTCAATGTGAGGAGTACCGTCTGTGTATAAAGTTTCATTTTTGGTTAGCAGCAGATACAAAAGGGATCCTCAAGGTCATACCGTTCCAAGGCTATCAATTGCTCAACTTGATTGTCTCAAAAACTGTGTTTATTTTCATCAGCTACCAAGTGGCCCAGTTGTTGGGCGGGATAACAAGCTGGCTATGCTACAAGCCCAAGCTGATATCAAACACAAATAATACTAATCTGTAGAAATCACAGACCTGTCACAGATAACTCCTTCTTTTTCCTGCTTCTCACTTTCTAATCCACTTGTCCCGGTTTGTCAGCCACTGAGTACATATCACAGTACCTGACATGTACCACGTAACTGCAATTATTATTAATTATTATTACTCTAATAATAATTACTATTCTTATTTTTATTATTACTATTCATTATCATATTCATTCAAAATAACTTCATGTAATATTAATTATTATTATCTTTAATAATAATTAAATATTCTGTAGTTATTATTATTATACATTCATTATTATTATTACATTACTATTATTATTATTAAAGTACTTTAATTACAATAATTAATATAAATACTTTAATAATATATAGTCATTAATAACTCATGAATAATTCTGGTTAAGCTATGTACTCCTGTTATACAAGATACATAACTTGTAGCCCCTTTGCCCTCATGTCACGTGAAATATCCAGAGTAACAGATATCACTCTTTACCCTCTGATTACGCCCACATCCTTAACATTGAAATATTTCACGTATAAGATATGTACTTTAATATCTTATTAATAAAAGAACTTATTAATATTATGATAATCAATACTTATAAGATGTACCAATAATAAATGACATCATTATAAGATATTATCTTTAATAATAGTAATAACAGATCATTAAATACAAATGTCATGATGTGATCCAATCACACTAAGGATACTGATCAAAGATGTGTCCCATAACACAACCTTAGTAGAAATCACATCATAAACATTACAGATCCTCCCAAAAGATCTGTCTTGTCCCGAAAGTTCCACAGTACCTCCCAGGTCATGGAAGCGCTCAAAGTTCCCCCCTGAGGAGCTCTTACAATATATAAACAGACTGTAAACAGTTTTTTATCCCCCGGAGAATATTTAGAACACCACAGCACAGTACATACCTTAGAGTTATTTACCTTGCTTAGTTCCCCATTCTCCAACAATCCCCCAATTCTGGATAATCTATAGTTTATTACTGTTATTACCTCAAGAATTGGTCACAACCTACCTTCAATAAGGTAGAAACCACGAACCCAAGTGAGCATCTCCTTGGATGCCTATTAATACTTTGTATTGATTTGGATGCGCCTAATTAGAGCAATTAGAGCAAGCCTCTCAGACAAGATTACTGATTGAGGAAGTACCTTATTACAGGACTTAACCATTACCCAAACCACTTTAAACCATCAACCTACCTTAGTTACAACCATTAACCACGGTTAGTTCCACACCCAGGCTGACACGGTTCCTCTCATTTACCTCAAATTTGATCAAGACTTCAACTCAACATTCAATCTCAGATCAATCACAACCCCCTCCATCACAACTTCCCTACTCCACATCTTTCCTTTCTTTCTTCCCTATCTCTTTCCTTCCTTCTGTAATCTTCAATCCTGTCCTATCTGCCTGCCTGGTGAGCTTTGATCAACTCTTCATTACTCCTATCAATCAACTAACCTATGATCTTTCCAGTCCCCGCTCTATCTTTCTCTTCTGCTCAATCTCTTGTGTCCTTCTTCATACTTGACTCACATCACTCGTCTCCAAATTGTTGGTTCTCATTAATCTTCTCTTTCTTTCATTTCATCTTTTTAAGTCTCTTGTCTGATTGTTACTTCTCTAGTTGCTGGCCCTTTTTAGTAATCAATCACAGATTCAAATCCTCTTACTGTTAAAAGCCTACGACCTACGTGGAATAAACCGAAAGAGCCAGCGAAGTCAAGCAAGTGGAGTTGGCTGGAATTCCAAGAATCATGGCGAACCCAGCTCCAAATGACGGTTTCCGTCAAGCCATGCTCAAATCAGCACTCGACACGATTCCGCAACTAACGGAAGAGAACTAATCAATCTGGATGGACAAGATGTCCGCGCTGTTACAGCTCCGGGGAGTACTCATCAAACTGGACTCGGATGATGTAGCCCTAACACCGCAGAATTGAATCTTCTTATCATCTCAAAGATTGAAAGTGTAACTCACAACAATGTAGTTACGGCAGACAACAGGAACTAAGCAAAACGGCTCTGGAATGCAATCAAGGACAGATTTGCTTCATTGCAAGCTTCAAATCGAGCGAGAATCTTCAACGAGTTCTTGTATCTTGGCTTCAAGGAGGATGCCGTTGAGGGATTTCTCACAGAAATCAAGGTCTCCATCAAAAAGCTAGTGGACGTCGGGATTGATCTTCCTCAGGACATCCTGGCGTACCTAATTTTATTCAAGTTCCCCAACGCTCTTCAGTCTCTCAAGCAACAAATAATGCACTCGGACAAAGATCTCTCTGTGCAATTCGTGTGCAACCATCTGACGCAATTCAACAACAAAAGCCCAGCCGAAATCAAAGACGCTACTCTTTCCTCTCAGACTTCTCTCTACTCCAACAAAAACAAAGCTGGTCGCCAGTCTAGAAATGATTGAAATCAAACCGCCACTGGCCAAAAGGGGTGCTGCATGACAGGCTTTCACAATCCAAAGCAGGACGAAAATCACTCATCAGACTCCTGCTGGCATCTTCACCCCGATAAAGCTCCTGAGTGGTGGAGAGAAGCTCAAAAGGGATGGGAAGCCGGGAAGGAATCGTCAAAGAACTCAAACTTCTTCATGTCTCTAATCACGCTATGGATCAATAATGGCGACCTCAAGTTGAGGATCATTCTTGACAGCGGCTCCTCTTCACATGTTTTCAACAACAGCCACTACTTCAATCACTTGGATCTTGGTGATTTTGACGTTATCAAGACGGGAAAGGAAAGCGCGAATCTTGCAATCAAGGGAATGGGGCGAGTCATATTTCAGTGGGGAAGCAAGAAGATCGCCCTTGAAGGATGCCTTTACGTTCCTGACATAGTAGTCAATCTCATCAGTCCCAGCATCCTAGATGGAAAGGACTGTTCAATTCAGGCAAAGGGCGGGAAATTCTCCGTTGTCAAAGACGGCACTAACCTATTTGGAGGACGCATCACAAACAACATGTACTCTTTCAAAAACCCAGACAAAGTTGGATCCAACATCAACTTTGCTCTCTTCAACAGTTCAGCAATCAAATCAATCAGAGTCACCCACAAAAAATTTGGCCACACATCACTCCCGCGGATTGACTTGTTCATCGATTGCAGAATCTTGGCCAGCAAAAAGTCCAACTTTGAGTGCAAATTGTGCATCCTAGCAAAGATTTAGAAAAAACCCTTCAGTCTCAAATCTAGACCTACCACAAAGGTCTTCGGGCATCTACACCTCGACCTGATTGGTCCTATCACTCCCACTACCAGCATAATTGCCTAGGTTGAGTTCATCCCAGTTAAACTAGGATGAAAACAACCAATTTAAAATAGGTTGGGGCGTTGATAGACGCACGCCAAGCGCGCACGCCAACGCCAGCCCGCACGCCCATTTTTTTTTGGCGTGCGGGCCCCACACGCCCTTTTTTTTTGGCGTGTAGGATCTACACGCCAAAAAAAAAGGGCGTGTGAGACCCACACGCCAAAAATGGCGTGCGGTTCCCACACGCCTTTTTTTTTTGGCGTGTGGGCCCCGCACGCCAACGAAAATTGGCGTGTGGGAACCGCACGCCAATTGTTTGGCGTGCGGGCCCACACGCTCACGTAATCGAATGGCCTGCCATTCGATTACGTGAGCGGGGGGTATGGGATATACACACCCCCCGCTCACGTAATCGAATGGCAGGGGCCATTCGATTACGTGAGCGAGCCGAGTCTGTTTCCGGACTGGGGCTCGCTCATGGTCCTGGTTTTTTCAACCAGAACCACAACAAACCCGCTCTCCGACTCGATCAACCAAAGCGGTGGTGAGTCTGAAAATCCGAAAAAAAAAAAAAAAAAAAAATCAAAAAAAAAAAAAAAAAAAAAAATCAAAAAAAAATCAAAAACACAAAAAAAAACAAAAAATGAGAAATAAAAAATGAGGAAAACCCCCAAAAAACCAAAAAAATGGGTTTTTTTGGGGTTTAATTATGTGGAAAAGCCCACAGCCCAGGGCTCCAAGACCCAACTGGCCCAAAGACAGGGCCCAATGGCCGTAAGAAGGGGCCCGCCTCTGCCCATCACCTCCAGTGGGCCCACAGGCCCACTTTGATGCTCCAAAGGGCAATAAAACATTCAAAGGGGCCATTCAAACCCCCCAGGCAGCTCAAAGGGCCCCGTATAAGCCCCGACGCACTCCATCCCCCCCAAAAGTGGCCCATCTCAAACACATCTCTTCCTATTTCCATTTTTTTTCACCGTAAATATAGTAACACGTGCTGACAAACTCTCCCATTCAATGCAAACAGATTCCGCACAAATCACCAAATCAGCAGCAAAAGATGTCACACACCGGTGATTACAACTCCGCAACCAATCAGCCTCCATGCCCATACGGATTCTACGAGGTTGACCCCAACCATCACCCGCACGCCCCACTTGGCAACATGTATCAAAATCAACCCTCTGCGTATGGAAATCCACACGTGCTTGGCCAACCTGCAGCTCCAATCAATCAATCAGGCCACCTACCAACAAACTATGGCTACCCAAGCAACCAATATGGCCAAGCCCCCCAGCCCCTTACTGTCCCCTCAGCCCACCCAGCCACCTACAGCTTCAATGACAACAACTACAGACTGGCAATCCAGCCAAACCCTGGGCCCCCCCCACCCCAGTAGCGCAGCCTGTGTTCCGCCCATATGAGGTACAATTGCCTCAATTCACCCACTATCACAATCGACCTCCAGCCTACCTATCAGCTTGATCCAGCCCAACCATCCTATCTGGCTCAGCCAGCCCTCTACGCACCACCTCATATAACTCAAGCCCCACCATCCCATCTGTTTCCGCAATCCCATCAAGCACCACAAATCTCAAACTACTGGCAGCCGGGACCCCAACCATCGTCCCACCCGGCCAACCCATTCACTCTTGGACCACCTCACTTCCAAGGCCTGCCAACCTCACACAGTTTCCCCGTTGGCCAACCATCAGTGCCCGCTCCGCCGCAGACAAATCAAGTCCCTTCCATACCCGTCATGCAAGATATGCAGCCATCTGGGGGAAATAACCTCCTCTGCGCCATTTAGCCCTCAAATTTGGCCACCTGCACAACCAAGTCCTCACAGTTTCCCCAAGGAAATTTCAGCCCTCAAGACCCCCTCAAATGTGGCTGAAGGTGAGTCTTCAAATACTTCTCCACTTTGTTTTCATATTAACAAGAACTAATGTTTACCTACTCAATCTCCCAGTCAAATACCCAAGGGCCATGCCTACATCTCCCGCGGATATCAACCTGCATCACCCAGCCCTCAAGTTTTCCCCGAGCAAATTTCAGCCCTCAAGTCCCTCAAACTGTGGCTGAAGTGAGTCTTCAAATATTTCTCCACTTTGTTTTCATCTTACACCAAAACTAATGTTTACCTGCACATCTCCCAGTAAAATACCCAAGCGTCACGCCTACATCTCCCGGCAGGTATCACCCTGCACCACCCAGCCCTCAACCGTTTCCCCCTGCAACTTTCAGCCCTCAAGTCCCTCAAACTGTGGCTGAAGGTGAGTCTTCAAATATTTCTCCACCTTGTTTTCATCTTACCAAGACCTAATGTTTACCTAGTCAATCTTCCAGTATACCCTACCGCTCAATCCTTTAGGACGTTCACCGCTGGCCCCCGCAATGTTACCCCCGCTGCCAATCAACCGCATAAGTGTTGATGAAATCTGAAGATGTACAATCTTATGATTATTCAGTTGGCAGTAAGTTCTTCTAGTTTCTTAATTCGCCCACTTGAGGCAGACTGGCTGAACTGCTTTGTGTTTCCAGATGCAATGGATGCACCACCCGAATTCCTTTTCACATGTGTCACTGATCTCAAACACTTTGTCACCACATGGGCCCACGAGCATGGTTACGCTCTGAAAGTTTGTGCTTCCAAGAGGGACAAGAACATCTACTTTGCATGCACAGTTGCCGGGGAAGACCAAACCTCAGTTGATGCTATCCGGTTTCGAGAGTCTAGGATAAGCGACTGGGGTGCTGCTTCAAAATATCCGGCCACAAACCGACTTCAGTAAAACTCAAGGATGCACCATGGGAACTCCGATGCCGAAAGACGATTGAGCACAATCATGGTCCAATCGATCTGGAACATGTAGTCATCCACAAGAAGCTCTCTGTCGAAGGCCAAACTGAGGTTGCTCGCTTATCGTCTCTAGGAATGCAACCCCAGGCAATCGCTAGACTCCTTACTAGCAGTGAGGGAAGGTTTGTAACCAACCGGACGATATACAACACAAAGCAGGCACTGAGGGCGGAGAAGAGGGCTGGCAACCCCCAATCGAGTACCTCCTACGTTGCCTCAACGAATCCAATTGGACACACGAGGACGTTTACGATACGGACGGCAAGCTCCTTTACTTGTGGTTTGCGCACCCAGGATCGTTGCTTCTTGCTCGCAGGTTCCACCATGTGGTCAACATTGACTGCACTTACAAGACGAACCTGAACAACTACCCCCCCCTGCTGCATGTGGTTGGCCAAACTGCAACCAATCACAGTTTTTCGATTGGTTTTTGTTTGATGCGAAACGAGAAGAATGAGGCCTACTCATGGGCTCTTGATAAGTTGAAGTGGGTGGTATATTTGACTAATCACCTATTCTCATCATAAACTGACTGTACTCCGGTGCCTGTGTGATACCCATAGATCTATATGGGACGCTGACCACGCGCCAAAGGTCTTTGTGACAGACAGGGAATCGGCACTGCGTAATGCTATCTCAAAGCACTTTCCGAATGCAACCGCGAACTTGTGCATGTGGCACATCGATCGGAACATTGTGACAAACTGCAAGCAAGCCTTTGCTGGCGATGGCGAAGAATGGGCCAAATTCATGAGGCTCTGGCATGAGGTCGCACATGCCCCCAATGAGGACACCCGCAACTCAAAGTGGGCTCAACTCACACGGTACCTAGTCACTCGAACTAACGTCTACGAATACCTGTACAAGAACGTCTGGAGCGAGCGACAGAAGTTCATGAATGCGTGGGCCGGAATGACACCCCATCTAGGAAATCTGACTTCGTCACGATGTGAATCTGCCCACAGCTGGCTGAAAACCTATGTGACGTCGGCTAGGTGCGACTTTGCAACACTTTTCATTACAATTGCTGCAGCAGTGGACCGACAACTTGACACAGCCCACACGAACCTGGCACACGAGTTACAGAAGGGATTAACCGGACTACCAAATGCCTTCAAGTCCCTCAGCTGCAAAATCTCCTGTCATGCGCTCAAGTTGGCCTTGTCTCAGTACAACAAGTTCATCAAGATGAAGAAAACCAAGCCTGGGGATCCCAGCCTTCAATGCAAAGGTAATTTCCAGGCTGGCTTGGGCATTCCGTGTTCGCACACTATTGAATGTTTGGTCCAGGGGAAGGGAGATGTGGAGCCTTCTGATTTCCATGTCCAGTGGCATCTGGCCTATAACCCTGACGGTCCAGTGAGTCCTCCTGATGTATGACTTGTTCATGTCCCTCCTAGCTAATCTTCATCTATGTTCATTGCAGGCTCTTGATCAACCACTGTACGACTTTGACAACGATTTTGAGGATTTCAAGCAGGAGATCTTGGCGTCCCCACCCCTCGGCGTTAGAAGCAACAATGAAAAAATTACGAAGGGTCCATGCAAACACACACGTGGTCCCGCTTGCAGAGCCTGATCCTATCCGAGTGAAACACAAACTGGAAAGGCCGTGGAAGAAGAGAAAGGGTAGTGGGCGAGTTCAAAAGCGCGATGACACCCATGCAGAAATTGTGGAAGCGCAAATCCAAAAGGCGCAGGCAAGGAAAGCAAGACAGAAGGCCGGTGTATCAAAAGGAAAAGGGTGTAAGAGACAGTCCAAGCGCGCGCAGGCTCCATTGGACACCTCAGCTTCTTCCTCTGGGGACCTGGATGAGCTACCCAGTGTGGAGACACTCATGCGTAAGCAACTTTATTGCATGTCTTTTTAAGAGGCTGATAACTGATGGACTTACTAAGCAGTCAAGAGAACTCACCCCCCACGAATTGGCAGCCTCACTATTGGGAAACGGAATCGGGGGTCTTCCAGTTCAGGAACATCACGGCGCAAGGAAACGTGGCAGCCCAACTATGGTAGTAAGGATGGTGTAACAGATGAAGATTCTGATTCTGCAGATGCAGTTTCAGATGAAGATTCTGATGCCCCAGATGGGGAATCAGATGAAGAATCTGATGCCCCACATGGGGCATCAGAAGAAGAATCTGATGCCACAGATGGGGAATCAGTTGCAGAATCTGACGCACAAGGTGGGCAATCAGATGAAGAAACTGATCCCCCAGTGGATTCCTCCTCATCTATTGAGATGCAGGATGAGGAAAAGCTGCTGTCACCTCCAGAAGCCTCAAGAAAAGCCTCAAGCTCTCATGATCAGTTGCTGGGTGAGGCCAGGCTACATTCACCCCGACAGCCAAGGTAAGTACTATAACTTTGACATTAGATTATCAGGGTCTGATTCCATTGTATGTTTTCATAGGACCGGCATGTAGGTGCTGAGGTTGCACCCAAGGCTGGCCAAACAAGACAGGGGAATACCAACCCTGATGTTGCCGTGAGTGACTCAAGCTTGACACGGACAAGGAGGAATGCACTGACTGTAACTGATAACCAACTTCTCATCATTCTGTCAGGCGGAGCTTCCACCATGGATCTTAAAATACCTGCATTCCACTTATAACCTGCAGGTGATGGGAACTGTGGTTATGCATGTGTGGCACATGCATTGGCAGCAGATAGACCAGAGGGTCCCTACGCTAAGGCCAATGGGTGGTACCAAGTGCGAAAGGATGTGTTAGAGAGATGGAAAAGAACAAGGCACATTGGACAAGATACCTTGGGGGGCCTTCAGAATTCGACCGCGCTTACGGACGTGTTCAGGTGACTGACCCACGTGGATCAGTCCCCATGAACAAATGGATGAGCAAGTTGGATGTGGGACCGATTCTGGCCAATGCGTATAACCGGCCATTTGTCTTCCTCAGCAGAACGGGCGGGAGCACCACATATATTCCCGCCACTGTTCCCCCGGACCCTAAACCGCTGCCAGCCCTCTTCTTATCATTTTTCAATGATAATCATTGGATACGTGTGAGTGATAGTCAGCGGACCCCACGATTCCCTTTCCTCTCCTAAAGTCTCCCGGTTATTTCACAAGAGCCCAGCAGCTGCTTGGCTAGACTGTGTTTCCCCTTCCACTACTCTTCACTCTTTGTTACCTAAATGATTAAAGGTACCAAGTTACTGCAAGTAACACTAATTATTATTATCCTTATTAATGTTTACCATTCTTATTATTCTTTCATATTATTCCTTCAAGAGCGGAAAAACCGGGTGATTTGCGCAGCTGCGGCTGCGCAGTGCACCCGGTTTTCCGCATTTACACCCGGTTTTTTGTAATTTTTGATTTTTAAGCAAATAGCATGTGGAGGGCGGCATTTGATGCGCGTGACCTCCCCAATCATCCTCATACATATTTTATTTAAAACAAATAAAATAAACAATTAAAACAAGGAAAATAAACAAAACAAAATAAAAAATGGAGGGCAGCATTTTAAATAAGTAAAATAAACAAAAGTAATAATATAAAATTAAACAACAATAAGAATGAATGAAATGAATAAAATTAATCAATTAATTAAAAGCAACAGACATAATTGCAAGTTAATGATTTATGAATAACGCAACTTCCCCAATTATCCTCATTCAATATTTTATTTAAAACAAATAAAATAAATAAGTAAAACAAGTAAAATAAACAAAACAAAATTAAATTCAATTAAACAAAATAAATGGAATAAATGAAATGAATAAAAGAAATCGTGGAAATCAAGCTGTGAGGATTTTTTATGAAAAACCGGGTGGATCGGCCAAAAAAAATAGAAGCCATAGTTTTTTTGCAAAAAGGAAAATACTATAAAATCTACACCCCTGTAAGTATAATAAATAAATTTAAAATCTTGAAAAACAATGCAAATCCGCCCGCAAAAAATTAAATAAAAAACCGGGTGTAAATGCGGAAAACGGGTGTACTGCGCAGCAATTTGGACGTCGCCGCTGCGTAAAACCGGGTGTAAATGCGGAAAACCGGGTTTTTTTTATAATGCCCAATTAAATATACTTAAATTAATAATACCTTGATAACTAACACATGAATAATTCAGGCTACTCTGTGATAATATAGAGAGTGATAATAGTATGATTAAACTACAATCAATCTTTACAATAATGATATACTTAAATCAATAATACATTGATTAACTAACACATGAATAATTCAGGTTACTCTATGATAATTGATAATACTTATAAGATGTGACAATAACAAATGACACATACGCATTGATAAGTTAATATTTTATTAATATTAATAAAGGGCCTTTAATATAATAAGGCATTAATCAAAAAACCCAGTTTTCCGCATTTACACCCACTTTTCTGCGCAGCTGCGGCTGCGCAGTGCACCGGTTTTTCCGCATTTACACCGGGTTTTTTGTATTGTTAATTTTTAAGCAAATAGCACGTGGAGCGCGGCATTTGATGCGCGTGACCTCCCCAATCATCCTCATTTGATATTTTATTTAAAACAAATAAAATAAACAATCAAAACAAGGAATATAAACAAAACAAAACAAACAAAAAAAAATATGGAGGGCGGCATTTTAAATAAGTAAAACCAGTAACATTATTTATTTATCAAATTTTAAATTTATTTATTATACTTAAAGGGGTGTAGAACTTTGTGGTAATTTTTAATTTGCAAAAAAACTGTGCCTTCTACTTGTTTTGGCCAATCCACCCGGTTTTGTTTTTAATTTAATTTTTGCGGGCGGATTTCCATAATTTTTCAAAGTTTTCAATTTATTTCTCATACTTACAGGGTTTAGACTTTCATGGTAATTTCTATTTTGCTCAAAAACCATGGTTTTTTTTTTTTTGGCCAATCCCGCCGCCGGTTTTTTCATAAAAAATCCTGACAAGCTTAATTTCCAGGATTTCTCAACATTTTCACATTTTTTAAACTTTTTCTAAGCACTTTAAGGGGTGTAGAATTTAATGTGAATAACAGTTGTTTTTTTTAAATCACTGGTTGGATTTTGATGATTTTTGGACTCAATTTATTTCCAAACACCTTCACATCTGTCTTTCAAGATATTCAGGAGTTTTTAAATGGATTCATACACTTTAGAGGGTGAAGAATTCATTGGAAACAAATACTGATTATAAAATTGACTTCTTATCAGATTTCATGACAAAGAAATGGAAATACAATTATACACAGAGGTATGGTACATTGCATGATGCTTTGGAGTGTTACATGTTGTTTATTAAATAACCAACAACCGGGTGTAAATGCGGAACACTGGGTGTAAATGCGGAAAACTGGGTTTTTTTATTAATGCCCTAGAGAATGAAATCAATAAAATAAATAAATAAATACAAAGCAAGAGACATAATTGCAAGTTAATAATTTATTAGCACACAAATAATACGTATAAGAAAGAGAAATTGTTATCAACACTACTGATAACAGCTAGAAAATGCTTACAAATGGTGAATATACGCCTGAATTACATTCCTGAACTGATATGTAATGGGCAAAAAAAATAGAAGACATTGTTTTTTTGGGAATAAAAATTCCCATAAATTTCTACACCCCTGGAAGTATATTAAACATTTTTCAAATGTTGAAAAAAAATCAAAATCCGCCCGCAAAAAAAAATCAAAAAAAGGGTTTAAAAGCGAAAACCGGGTGTGCTGCGCAGCAAATTTGAGGTTGCCGCTGCGTAAAACTGTGTGTAAACGCGGAAAAACCGGGTTTGTTCCTTAATGCCCTATAATAATTATGATACCACTAAGAATCCCAATAGCCCATTCTGGATAATCTATAGTTTAATGCTGATATATCATCAAGAATTGGCCACAACCTACCTTCAATAGGTAGAAACCACAAACCCACATGAGTACTCCTTGGATGCCTATTAATAATACTCTGTTTGGGTTATATTTCAAAACACTTAAGTCTGATGTTTCATTCAAGTGGATGAGCAAGACAGTGGTGGAAATTACAACTCAAGGACATGTGAATGAGAAATAAAGGGAAACCAAAGAAAAAACAACCCCCGGTACATATATCAGAAGTGGTAGTTGGCTACAGCTATTTCTATATCTTGGGAAAACAAAATTTGGAGGTTTTGAATAGAAAAACATTGTGAAACTCTTCATGGGTTTTTTTCCAATCAACCATTGGCAAACCATCATGACCAATCCGGTTAAATCCCATGGAGCACAAAAGTTGAGAAAGTATAATCGAGGTTATCCAAAGTCCCGTGAGGCATCACTGAAGTATTACCACTATCAACCTTATGTTTCAGAACATTGGCGCCAAATTCCAATAAGGCCGAAGCATTTGAAGTAGTCGGACGTTCGGACCCGTATTTGTTAGTGACAAAGGCGGTTGTTGGACCAAAAACCAGGAGACCAGCAAGCATCCGCATTTGCTCCCGCGTGTTTAATGTTGACCACTCATCAAGCTTTTTATACTTTGGTCTTGTTGGTGCCTGGAGACCGCAGATGTAACACAAGGCTGACATAGCCCCCGTGAAGTATAGACCAAGGACCTTGAGACCGGAGGTGTTTGGTTGGGGGCTTGATCCATCCTTTGCGTGACTTCCAAGGTTTTCATAAGTTCGTTGGAATGCAAGATGGGCAGTATGCACCAAAGATTCGTCCAGGGGGAGAGGCTGCCATTCACTGCCCTGTTGCTCTCCATGTGTCGAAGGGCCCAGCAGTCTTGCAAAGCACTTTTAAGCCGGAGATAAGCGTGGTCACTTGGAGAGAAGTATGAGGCCAGATTCGCCGCAAGTGTGTGGGGTCTGACACGTTTGGACGGCGGCGCCTTCCGGTTCTCCTGGGAAGCCTCAAGCTGTGCCATGTTGACAACTTCAGGAGTTATCAAGAGAGAGCACAGGTTGAGTGGGGTTAAGAATTCTCTCTGCATACCACAAATATCAGCCTTTGTGATGTATGAACAAGTGAGAAAAAGTGAGTATTTACCAGATTTGCATGCCTTCAGAAGTGTATCCACTTCCCTCCAAACAACTCGGCTGAACTCCTGTGGCATCGTTGGATGTGGTGGTGACCATTGAGGGGAGGTGTGTGAGGATGAATGCTATGTTTTCAATCATTTTCTCGGCTGAACGGTGTGACCACACAATTCCACCCGCCAAATTTTCATTCAAATCATCTGCCAATGCTTTGGAAGCATTGGGCCAGGGATAAATAGACCCATAGCTGTGCGCAAAGGAGGGATGTTAATTACAAGATGGGTGTGCATAAGCAATGGGGAGTGACTTACCAGGAGGCGTCGGACCGGGGGGGAGGAATTGATTCGCCCGGTGGTCTTTGGGTAGGTGGCTTGACTGTTGATGGCCAGCAACAGGGGTTCCGTGGAATTCTGAGGCCTTGCAGTGATTGCGCAGTGATGAATTCGTGAGAGGTGGGATGAGGGGTGAAGAAATTATACATGGGGCCTGTATTTTAGAAGAAGAAGCAGAGTTGTCCAGGCGCGCCTTTTTGCTCGTCGGGTCTTCAACCGTAGATCTTCAATTCGTACCATGTCATAGCGATATCGGGTTTGTTGTGGCACCGTTCATGGACTGGCTCCTGGTGGAAGGTAGGTTTGGGACGTCCATGAAGGAATTGTTGGAGGACTTGCTGGTCTTCTGCAACCATCTTCAGAGTCATCTGTTTCACCCTCTGCGTCAGGGTCTTCAGAGCTGTCCCGGATGGCTGGATTGTTAATTTCTCGTCTCCCGTCCGCATTGGGGGGCTTTGGAGG
>RDRW01000648.1:0-83128 GCA_007896445.1 Puccinia hordei
TTTTCTTGAATCCTCAATCGCAACTCCTTACTCTTTTAGGGGTATCAACCCCCCACAAACCTCCTGATGGCCACCGTTAACGACATCTTCTTCGATTTATAAGTTACTCAACAGTGCGTCGTCATCTGAACCAATTTCCGAACAGGACCAGGAGACTCATTGTACCAATCACCGACAAGAACAGCGGAGTTGGCTCCCATTCGACGACCCATCGATCGTCTCCTCAACGTCGAGGACCTCAACCCAATGATTTTCAACGCCGCGCTGGTACTGGGATCAAATGCGGCCGAAAAAACCATTTTCGATCAGTTACCTGAAAACAATGGCGTCTCAGATGTTACCCGGTCTCAACTACTACCACGGACGTATGCCAGAGCGATTGCCAGAAGGGACGGCGACCGGTGGGCGGATGCTGTGAATACAGAATTGTCAAACATCTGGAACATGAACGTGTGGCATTTCGAGCACGTTCCTCCGGGTCGAAAGCAGACGGATGCCAGGTGGCTTTTCGACATCAAGCGGAATCAAGACGGTTCCATCAAAAAGTACAAAGCGCGTTACATTGTACGCGGGTTTAGTCAGATTTTTGGTCAGGACTACCACGATACTTGGGCCCCGACGGCCACTTTTGCTTCGCTGAGAATGCTGTTTACCATTGCAGCCTCGAATCAATGGCCCGTTGAGTCTTTTGATATCACGGCTGCGTACCTCCACGGTGACATCGACGAGGATGTTTGGATCAAGGTCCCTGACGGTATGGATGTTCCGGATGAACACCGTGGGAAATCATTGAAGCTCGACAAGGGACTTTACGGCACCAAGCAGGGTGGCCGGTGCTGGTGGAAGCATTTTGTGCAAGTGATGGAACATCTCCATTTCCGTGTGAGTTACTACGACGACTCGTTTTATCACATGCAGCGGGGAGATGACACAATCCTTGTGTGGATACACGTGGACGACGGAGTGGTCGCTGCCTCTTCTGCGCGAATCATGTTAGATTTTCGTAATGCTTTGGAAACTAAGCTCCGGACCACGTGGGATGAACATCTCCACACCATCGTTGGGATCAAGGTCGAACGCCCGTCGGCTTCCAAGTTCATACTCTCTCAGCCTTTCTTAACAAACAAGATTCTAGACACTTTCACGACACCGGCAACCCGGACTAAATCTATTCCCATCAAAGACACTGCTTCCCTAACATCTTCCACATCCTACGACGAAATTATTAACCCTAACGGTTACCTTTCAATTGTCGGATCTTTGAATTATCTTGCGGTAGCGACGCGGCCTGATCTCGCTTTTGCAGTTGGTTTTTTGGCCCGCTTCGCCAAATCACCTTCTCTCAGACATTGGGCGGCGATTCAGCACTGTCTCGGTTACATCAAGCACTTTGGCTGTCGGGATCTCATCATTGAACCCGGAGGTGATCGTGAGATGTTAACGTGGGTTGATGCAAATTGGGGTGGTGGCGAGTTTGCCAGGTCCACTCACGGATCAGACAGTTACCACGCTGTTCGGTTTGCCCAGTGCTCTGGGCCAGCAAGCGTCAACCTTCTGTGGCGTCCTCCACATGCCATGCTGAGTTTATGGCACTTGGATGGGCGGCGCGGCACGCAGTTTGGCTGAAGGAACTTTATTTCAATATGACAAATCGGGTCATCACACCTACCCTGATGTGTGACAATGATGCGGCCGTAAAAAATCTCCAAAGACAACTCATCAAACAAGCGCACTCGGCACTGCGAACGGGATTGTTTCTATGTGAACGATCAACTCCACCGCAAACGTCTTGACATCTCTTGGGTTCCTACGGATCGTCAACTAGCCGACATCATGACGAAGGCGCTGGGTCCGATGCCTTTCGAGAGGATTGTGTCCAGCCTCAAAATGTCTGCTCCAGGGTAGCAGGCATCCACTATGGCAAGTACCTGGGGGATTAGTATGCGCTAGCTGCGAGACACACACATCCCCCGCAATTGGTCGTCCACTTCGCTGCATGGATTAACATGCAACACATGTCTGTTTTGAAGCTCGATAACGACCTTTTTTTTTTTTTTTTTTTTTTTTTTGCTTCGTTCCAGGTGCACTTCATTGGCTCGGCGTCGGGTTTCCTTTTCAAATTATCAGCAGTTTCTTTTCTTTCTCCCCTTTGTTCCTTTCTCTCAGTTCTTTCTCTCTCTGTTCTCTACGGAAGCCCATAGGGGACACCGAATGCCTCACGTTTTGAAAAAGTGAAAAATCATTTTTGAAAATACAGATTTCTGTATTCAATTTAAAATACAGATTTCTGTATTCCCAAACTCCCAAAAGGAAATGTTGAATTCCTTTTGGAAGTTTGAAAAATGTGTTTCACCCCTTGTGGCCTTGACATAGAAGTTTTTCGACAATTTCCTTCACCAAATCATCAGAAGATATTGTTTCCTCCACTTTTTCTTTCTTTCTTCATCTTCAGTTATTTCTTGTCTGGGGCCAGTGTAGTAGCTTGAGTCGTCGGAACCAGAGTACTCTGAATAATCAGTTGTTGTCTGATCGCCATCCATTGTGATTGGAGAGGGCAGTCAACTATGAAGGCTGAAGTGGAAAGGCAGAGAGCTGTGTATTCTGCCCAAGGGATGTCTGGCAGGTTTTCTAACGTACATACAACATGTATCTTTTGGAATAAGTAAACACAGAATTCGATATTTTTGTTACAGCTACTCATTTTTCCAGTTGCGGTTTTTCCAGTTGCGGAGGGTGAAACACATTTTTCAAACTTCCAAAAGGAATTCGACATTTCCTTTTGGGAGTTTGGGAATACAGAAATCTGTATTTTAAATTGAATACAGAAATCTGTATTTTCAAAAATGATTTTTCACTTTTTCAAAACGTGAGGCATTCGGTGTCCCCTATGGGCTTCCGTAGTTCTCACACTACTATGATTTTTTTTTCTTTCTTTGTGGTCAATTTTTTGACCCTTTTGTCGGAGTCTTTTCGAGGGGGTGGCTGTTATGACTCACATATACATACTATTATACCATACACATATACATACTAGATATTAGCATACACTTGTACAGAGATGCTTGTATCATTTTTGCTGTTACTCTAAAAGACTCCTCCCCTGGGTGTCGGTGAACTTCTTTTTCCTCACTCTCTTTTATTTCTCTATCACCGACATCCCAGGTAAGATAAAATAGTTATCTCTTCATCACTATTTGTTTTCTTTTCCCTATTTCTTTTTTTCCATTCTGACAAACAAGAAATCTCACTCTCTTTTATTTCTCTATCACCGACATCCCAGTACGGGTGATTATACAATCTACGACTTCAAGTCGCTTTTGCAGAGTGGCGAAATATTTAAATCAATACGTTTCTTCTCATCTACTGTTTATACCCGGCCGTTGACTCTACATCGTATACCATCTTACCCATTCCAAGCAGTTTTCTTACAACCTCAACTGGCAAACTGCTCCTAAGGCTGGTGTGTGAAGGCCCACATCCTGACTTTTCTTTTGGCCCTAACTAACTAACTAACCTTCTGGGTATGATATGTACCCCAGAACTTCCAACAAATCTCGACCCGTCGCCCAGCAATTGTCATTCAAGAGAACTTGAATTGAAACAACCTATCTTGCTGGATTATCCCTGAGCAATCCGCCATCCTTGTAACGTTTCCTAGTCGTAAGTTTATTTTTCATGGATTCATGACAGAAACCATATCCGGTATAGAATAAATTCTGATTCAATTCAGCTTCCCGCAGATTACCAGAATGAACCCATCACCAGAGGACCTAACGAGCCCACAAGCTCGACGTTTGCAATCAGAGCACGCCATCGTTTATGATCGGTATGTAGAACTCCATCCAGAGGATACGAACCCTCGAGACTCGGTCTCAAGGTTGGTCCGAGAAACTTCATGTAGGTTGAATTACGTTTATCATCCCGCCTTGCACGCATCAGCTCACTTTTTCAAACTTGAAGTACCCAAGGTCGAACAATATCTTGATGATCTTGCCAAAGCTTTTGGCCAACTAAATCCCCGAATACATCCAGAATTGCGCAGTTCCATATGGAATTTTTTTCTTTCCGGTCCAATTAATAACCCTGACACGCTTGTACGAGTTTGGAAAATAGACCAAGACTTGAATCGGGAATTCATCCGGCTTGCGTTCTTTTATCAGTATCCGAAATGGGCTGCCGCGGATGAGGTCTGTTTCCAAAGAATGCTAAAAGTTCTTGCAGCCCCGTCCCGTACGGCGGGAGAGGAACTTCTAAATCCTGCACCACTAGCAGCACCCGACCCCCAGCATCTCGCATCCCTCAAGGAAGGTTACAAGCATGACTACTTGAGGAACGATATAATTGCGAAACCAATCCTCCAACGTCTCAGTAAATATGCGAAAGATTGGACTTCCACCAAGTATTTCGCCCCGTATACCGCCCTGATTGGGCCAAGCATGATTGGAAAGACTCGCTTAATCATGAAGCTTGCGGAAAGCATATGCGTTGTTTATATCTGCCTTCGCGCGCCTGAATCGAATGGACTACCCCCAAGGTCTGTACTGGCTGACGAAATGGCACTTACAGATAAAAAAGCACCCCAACTGGTAGTACACTTTTATCGACTGCTGGCTGCTATTTTCGACGTGGTGGCAGAGTTTTTCTCCTGTCAAATCGCTGGAGATGGTGAGCAGCAACGATTGCTGCAATGGTACAACTACAATCAAGAATCAGGCGGTGACTTCGCAACCCGAGTTCGAGACACAATGAAAGCAGTTGGCCAAGACGAATCAAGTGCTTCTATCGCCTTCACGGAGAAGTTAAAGAAGCTGGAATCAAGCACAACCTTCATTAGCAATCCTGAACTGAAGGTGCTGTTGTCCTTGGATGAGGCACGGGCTCTTATCCAACTGGAATCAAAGGACGATCAAAATTTATCGTACTTTCGTGCACTTGGTCGGGTTTTATCCAATGTACCACCCAAGCTCAAGTTCTTTGTCACCTTTACGGACACAACATCACTTGTTGCGAATTTCTTGCCTGCCCTGCGCAATGATCCCAGCGCAAGACCTCCGCCGGATTCCAAAGAGCTGTACCCGCCAATATATGCGATTGGCACCTTCGACTCAAAGGTTTCCTCCTCTCCACCCAAGACGTGGGATGAATTGCTATCACCGAGAAGACTCTTCAGTTACGGTGTCCCATTTTTTCGAATCTATGTCGAGACGGTCGAAAAACCGCCACAGTCCCTAAGAATCGAGGTGATTATTGAAAACGTCAGAAAAATGGCTATCGAAAAGCTCCTTTGCATCCCACCCGCGTCCCAACAACTATCCGAGGGTCAAGTTTTCGCTTTGCTAGGTTGCACAATCCAGCCACAGATATACGAAGCCGCCAAGCTGAATTCCGACCTGGTTTCGAGTCATTTGGCACATTGCTTGTACATATCACCCACGCGGGAACGATTGATCAGCGAGTACCCATCACAATTTGCTTTGTCTGTCGCGGCCAACCACTTCCTCGCAGAAGACGACTCCAGACTCATTGCCTGCATCAAGGCTCTCACTGCAATTATGCACCAAGGACTGATCTCCTCAGGTAATTCTGGAGAGCTGGTCTCTAGAATCATCTTGTTGCGGGCAATGCAGAAAGCCATGTCGATCTCTCCTATACATACCGAGCAAGCGGATATTCCGTATGGGTGTTCAGTTCGATTGGCGGATTTCTTGAAGGCCTTGACTGGAAAAGACGAACCGATCGGGGAAAAGAAAACATCTCAAAAAAGAAAACGACCCGGACAACGAACAGCAGCTGAAACAGGAAACCCAACAAACACCAAAGAACCGGGCTTCTTCGAGTTAAACATGGACGACAATCACCAAGCTCGGCTCTTAAGCGAAGGTCGAATCTTCTGGAACCATTTCAGCCAGATTACTTATACACCGCAACCGGCCGATTTGTTGAAGTTCTTGTATCGAGGCCTAGCGGTACAGTGCAAGCCAAATCAAAGGGGATTTGACCAGATGTTCCCCATCTACCTTGCCTCGGGGCTTTCTTCGTCTCCCCTTACCAAAAGCCGCATCTCATTCTGCGGAGTACAGGCAAAGAACGCCACTTTTCCATTCAAAGAGGAAGGTCCCAAGTGGGATGCCAAATATGCCAAGTCAAACTCGATGGAGAAACTCCATATCTAATCATTCTCTTCAGCTTTAAAACCAAGAGGACTGATTACACCCTACCAGAAATCCCTCATCGCGGCTCTCTAATTTTCCATGGCCTGGACAACATTGCTTGTCTCACACCCGAAATTTCCATCGCCTTGAACGAGCTTTTAAGTGTTACTCCGGATGTTCGGCGATTTGTACAAGACGATGAACACATCAGACAATTTGTTGAAATGACTCGCGCTTGTGCCTATCGCCTTGATGACCCTGAAGAGGAATCGTTTGACGCAGACGACTAAATGGTTAGTTGATGGATCTCTGGATATGCCCGCATTACTGTTTATTCACCCTGATTTTGTTTCTTGTTTATGTTCGAGCAGCTAAAATGTATTTTCTAGAGAAATGATGCGGTCAGAAAATTTTCACCAGCATATACGATTTAGCCCTTCCTTCTCAATTGACCTGATTAGATGATATGAAGTTAGTAAAAATCTGGTGCAGTTATGAAGAATCTTATGGGTAAGGCACTCCCTGGAGATCAACCCCCACTCATACCTGGTGGACCTATCATGTTTTGTTATTGGACATTATCTTTACATCATCAGCCTAACCAGGGTACAATTTGTGACCAATTGAACAATTTTGTAGTTGGAGAATTGATGGATCTCTGGATATGCCCGCATTACTGTTTATTCACCCTGATTTTGTTTCTTGTTTATGTTCGAGCAACTAAAATGTATTTTCTAGTGAAATGATGCGGTCAGAAAATTTTCACCAGCATACAAGATTTAGCCCTTCCTTCTCAATTGACCTGATTAGATGATATGAAGTTAGTAAAAATCTGGTGCAGTTATGAAGAATCTTATGGGTAAGGCACTCCCTGGAGATCAACCCCCACTCATTCCTGGTGGACCTATCATGTTTTGTTATTGGACATTATCTTTACATCATCAGCCTAACCAGAGTACAATTTGTGACCAATTATTCAAGTTTAACTACAAGTATGGTTGATAAACTTTTGTATAATGAAAAACTGATTGAATCAATTGGATCCATGAGTTGGGACCCAAAACTTTGGAAAGAATGTCCTATATTTAACAAAACTTATATGCTAGACTGAAAAACAAATTGTGAGGTTCCAAGTTGAATCATAAATGGATAAACATATGTGTATCCATCTCATTTGGTCAGGGACTCCTTAGCTCATCCCAGCTGAAGGTTGTTAATAAATTTATGATTCAACTTTGATGATCACTATTGGAATATAACTGCTGCAAAAACATGTCTTCAGGGATGAAACTCTACAGCTAAGATGAGCAGATATTTTACAGTTCCTGCAAACAAAGTTTTCTCATATCATGAATTTAGTATATTGCTATATGAACCTTGTTTGAACAGAATGTCACATCTACTTTACATAGGTAATCTGAATACATATGTGTCTCCAAAGAAGGATTTATAAGCCAGAATATAATGGGTTTTTTTTCTAGTTTAAGTTTTAGAGCCATAACACCTGTATGTTGTAATGGTGGGAACCCTAAGAGCATCTTCAAGGTATACCTGATGATTCAAATTATACACGGAGTGATGCTTGAGGGTCGAAAAGTCATTTTGGAAGGAGTAATCACTCTATCAGTCTATCTTGGACTGAGAGTCTTGCTATACTAACAGTGCATCCAAATAAATACAAAGTATTCATACAAATCTAATTAGTATCTCAACTCAAGTTCTAATTTTTACCTAGAGAAGGTAAAGGGTACAACTCTGGAAGATGCTATAACAGTATTAGATGATGGTATGTCCAGAATTGGAGTATTAAGGTTAATAAACCAGGAGGTAAGAAGTGTGGATGGAAAAGTGGGACTCCTTGCCAAGAACACTGGATAAGACTGACTGTAAACAGTTAACAAGAATGGGAGACAAATAACAGTATTTGTATGAGGAATCCATAATTGGGAACAGGAGAATATTATCAACACTTGAGAAGTTCAGATGACAGATGGTGTTACTAGACAAGGATAATTAATAATGCTGATGTTAAAGTATAATAAGTAAAGGGTTAAGCTGTACTGAAGCTATTGTTAGGTTCCAAATAGACTGGGGGATAGACAGTCATAAGAGGGCTGCTTATAAGTTATAGAAAGTGGAAGGGGAAAAATGTGAGCTCTTCCAGGGCCTGGAGAGAGCTGAGGAAGATCAAAGGTCATACCATCAGCACTGCTATGTTCAGTATTCAAAAATCATGTAAGATCACATCAAAAATAGATCACTAATTAATAGCTGGCAACATAACAACATGCAACAATATATAACATATCCTATCAATATAAATATGATGTGTATTGGATATGTAATCATCAAGGCAGCTTGGTCAACATATTAAATACTTTCTGTATTCTATCTTCAGGGCATTTGGGCAGAACCAGGAGGGGACAAGTGGAACCTGGCACCCTGATTGTTTCACATATGAGGACAGGGAAAGGCCTGCAAGTTAAAGGGCTTGTATAAAAAAAAGTACACTTCAATCCTGAATTGAATATGTACACTTGTGATTAATAAATGTAATAATAAGCATGAGTGAATGTATACATGTCTTTTCATAACGAATGTTTTGACTAAAGATATAATAATTAAATATGTAATATAGGGTACTGATTGCAGCTAATTGGTACATTGAAGGTACTGTGAAATGTACTCTGTGGTTGACTGTATGGGCTATTCCCATACCATATAGCCTTATAGATCAGAGGTCTCATTCATCACTCTGATCTGAAGGTATGCCTTATATTTCTAATCCATTTCTGTTCTGATTCATTCAAGTCTTAAAATTTTCATCTTGATTTCTAAATTCTCAGGTGTGCCTCCATCTAATGCAGCATTATTTTTACTTTTCAATCAACTTGTTCTCACTCACCACTCAGATTCACAGTGTACCTCCTTATAAATAATCTCATACAACTGTTCTCATTAGCTCACAGCAGACTTGATGCATTATATATTCCTTTTTCTCCTTTTCTCCCATTATTTATCATTTGACATCTCACTCTTTCTGCAGAATTATATAAACATTGAATTTGATCACCATATCATCAGGTTTGAAGTCCTCTTTTCTAGTTTTTAGAAGGACCCAGCTTTGTGTGTGCAAGTACTTTGTGAGCCTAGTCTTCTTAGGAGAAACTTTTAGAGCTATTTGGCTGAAATATAGTATTGGAAACAAAGAAAATACCTATAGCGTTTTGAATTGTGGAAAAGGCTCAACTGCCACATTTTTGTTTATAAATCCTTTAAATTATAACATTAAAATATAAAGGCCAAAACTGTGTAATATAGCTGTGCTGAATTCAAACCACTGGTAATTCATTTACCAAAAAAACTACATGATTTCTATGTAACTACAAGGGGTAATTGTCCCTTATATAAATGAGGGGAAATGTGTATTGTGTTATTGGTAAGATCTAATGATCAATAACAGGGAATAAATTGTATGTATAAGAGGTAAGAGCTTATTCCAATTGGATGCTAATCAGATGCTGGGGTCTTACCTCACTGATTGACAAGTAAAAGGTGCTAATAATCAAGTCTTTAAGGTATCTTAAAAATTTGGGGGGATTTTTCAAGCATGCAGAGTTGATGATATTAACAGAAAAGGCTGCTATACAGCAGAGGATGGGAATTTTCACTGATAACTCACTGGTTATTAGGATTGAATGGTCTGGAGATTAATTTTCTTGTCATAAAAATGGCCTCCTTAGATAATGGAGAGAGAATTTCTAATAACTTACAGAAATACAATTGTAAATTTTAATTATCCAATTTAATTTAGTTTTTGCACATTTGAATGTGTACTTATTTTTATAACTTACACAATTTATTTTTCTTTTGTCGTGGCATTTTCCGCACCAATATTCACAAGTTCCATGATTTTTGAAGTGTATTAGAATCATTCTATGGAATTTTCCCACTCCACAAAATTTGTTCTATGTAAATATTCCAGGAAATGGTTCATTTTTGTCTACATATGTAATCAAAATGTATTTTCACCACCATGAGCAAGTGATACAAAGTTAGGTGAAAGGATTAGGGATAAAGGGGTACTGTGAGTGGTTAACCCCACTTGAACATTCATGAATTTAATGACATGAAAGAATATTACAGTGTTTATAGGTTTGTAATTTATTGTGGTCTTTTGGATACTCAAAGTAGTTTCAAGGCTGAAATAAACTTGGTGGTTCTAGAAAGATTGCTGCATAGCTGTACAAGTCATTTCTAGGAACCAACTGTGAGGTATGTATATGAAACTCTGGCTGAATGATTCTCAAAAATCCAGGTACTATCACCGTGATGAAAGGCCATCAGTTTAATGAATTTCTAGATTTGATGGTGTGAGTGAGGTACCCCACCTAAGTTTACATGAAGATTTGATTTATCAAATAACATTCTAAATATGATTGTAGCTTCTTCCTGCTGTCCCACAATCCAGACATCCTGTTGTAATAGCTTACAGCCATCCCACCATAAAGAGATAAACCACATCTGTTCTTATGAATCTGATACCTGAGGCACCAATACATCATCTCGTAATGAGAGTGCTTTCACCTCACAAGCTAGTAAACTAGCCCCTCTTGAGGGCCTCCTTTTTTGTTTTTGGGCCCCTGAGTTTTCTCTTGAGGAAATCACCCTTCTAATTGATACATGCCCTTTTTCCATAGAATTTTGAAGTTTATAGACTTTTCCAATTTATGCTTCTTTTTGGGATCATTTGAAGAAATTATGTCTCATTTACCTATGATTGAAGTCAGTTTATTCCATTTGCAACAGCTGGATTGAGATACCCCAGTGGCAGGATGTATGTAGCTTGGGTTTTGTTCTCTTCTTCTATCTTATGATTCTCAAACTGTGATAGTTCTTCCTTGAGCCCTTGTTTGTTGGAGCACTGATATTTATCCACTTGTTACTGGGGTTGATTGTTACAGTGACATGCAAGTTCTCATTCTCACAAATTCTCGACCACGGTGCTGCGTACTGTGGCACATCTCATCGCCAGCGTCTCTCCAGCTGTACCACCCACCTGGCGCAATCCTCAATTGACTTTCGACTCGAGAAACACCATCTAGAAATCATCTTTGACTCGATCACCAGAATTCCAAACAATCAAGATGGAAGAACCTAAGGTGAGTATTGATCTGCTCCTCGGGAATCAAATGATGCCTACGATTGTTGGCTCACTAAGAATGAAAATAAAAATACTTGGATGTTGGTTTGATTGGTGTTGCCCAAACGATCACAGATCTGAACAGGAAGAAATGTCACTGCAGCTCTTACCCTCAAAGGATGATACCGATCAAGGCGGCCCTATCCTCGGCAATGACTCCTTACAATCTCGTGGTGAACGTAAAGCCCGGAAAGCTCTTGCTAAACTTGGACTCAAAAAAGTCCCCGGAATATCTCAAGTTACTATGCGCCGTTCAAAAGCTGTCAGTCTTCTTTTTGCACTTCTCCGTTTTATTCGGCTTGATCATGAGTTGTTTTTTGATAAGTTATTGCCTTTTTTTGACGGGGCAAACGATGGAATCCTTTTTGATTATTTTTTACAATAACAATGATGATGGATACAGCAACACTTTTTTGTGATAGCGAATGCGGAGGTGTATAAGTCACCGCACTCAAACTGCTACATAGGTTTTTGGTGAAGCCCGTACGGATGCGGCCGCAGGTTTAGGGAACCTGACCGGAGGTGGAGGAGGACAGCCAAATGCGGCTGGCGGTTTCCAGCCAGAGATGATGATGTCGAACTCTGCTGCGGGCAAACAGGCGGCTAAAAAGCAAAAGGACGAGCCGGAGGATGCTGAGCCGGAGGATGCTACCGGAATTGATCCCGATGATATATTTTTTATTTTATGTTTATTTTTGTTCTAGTCTGGTTGTCTCTGAACTAGTAGAAAGCTGAAAAGTTCAGAGACAACCTGACTAGAACAAAATAATAATAATTAAATGAATAATAATACATATGAAAGAGAAAATATTACACAAGTAATAATGTGACATAAGTTGTAATAAACCTAAGAAAAATATAATATTTTAGAATATCAACATTATTACATAGTAATAATGTAATAAACAAATATAAAATTAATGAACAAATATAAATGTAATAAACAAATACAAATGAATAAACAAATATAACAAACAATTAATAGTAAAATAAGTAATAACCCATTAACCTATGAGATAAATAAGAATATTATTGAATATTCTGATAGAGCACGTAAAATAACCTAGGGTACCTCAGCCAAAGTATCCTAGAAAACTTACTCCTTCTAATAATGAAATTAACTTAAAGAATACTCCTACTAAGCGCTAAAAATACTCACTAGGTATAAACATATGTAATATGAGAGTATTCTAATAAGTATAAGTCCTTAAAATACGGGACAATAACTTAAATAAACTATGTAATTATCCTTTAAACATATAAATAAAATATCAAATAACATTTGACACAAATATCACACTGTTTTATAGTCTTTGTAATATTATTTAATTCTACAAATACATACTTTATTAGTTAACTAATACAATAATACATGAGAGACACGAAACAGGGGAGAAGGAAGAAATTATAATACTTCAAACAAGTCTAAAAGAACTTGCACAATTAAAATAAATAAAATAAACAATAAGCTCTTTTAATCACGGGAAAAGAATAAATGCTGACACTTTCCCAGGATGTTTGCTTGTCAAATAATTGAATGGAGAGCAGGAAAAGTGCCCATAATGCAAGTATTACAAGCATTCTTGTGGTACAGAACTTTATGTATGAAATAACCAAATTAAACAGAAATAAGCATTTGTACCCCAATTTGATCATTTGTTTTGAATATTTATTGATCAGTTGATCAATACATGTTGTACATCTAACCAAGAGCTCTTGAAGCACCCTAAGATGATTTCATTAGATTATTGAAAGGCTGTATTGATCATTTACAGCCTGTACATGTAATAATTTGATAAATTACATCATTTATTTCTACTAAGGATAACTCCTTCCTTGTAGTGTTCCCATAGCCAAAATAACACTTGATGTTTCGCAATCAGGGCTCTGGAAAGGCATTTAAGAGGCCCTTTCTTCCCCCTGTATTTTGATTCCCCAGCTTTATCACATTTACAACCAGCATTCCTCCAGTCCAGCATACTAGTGTCCTGCCCAGTAAATCAGTCCTCAAGACTCAAAGACTCTTTCTCTCAAATCCAGCTCTGTACAGCTGTCCACCACACCTGTCAAACCGCTTCAAGCTGTCCAGTTATCCTCTGAAAAGTCCCCACTCCTCCCCTTAAAGCCTACAGTAAGTCTTTTTCTTTCAGGAGTTGTGGCCCTTTTCAGCCACTATTACAACTGGGATCTAAAAAACCCCTGCTTGCAGGACCCAGTTTATTAAGGTCTCAAATTACCTTTGGAGGGAACTAAACCACCCCTGCTTTCAGGCCCCTCCTAAAAAATTCTAATATCTTTTATATTAATAAAAAAAAAGATATTAAAATCAACCAAAAAACCTTTATTCCATGTTGTTTTTTATCTTGCACCTTGTGTAGCTAGGAGGATTCCAGTCCTTGGCATCACAGAGCGTGACATTTTTCCTACACGCCAATTCAAATTGGTGTGTTTGGAAGGCACGCCAAGGTTTGGCCCGCCCATGGCCAATCCTTGGCATGCTGGCCAAACACACCAATTAATTTCCAAGCTGGATTGGTTTGATGGAACCAATACTAATGCTTGTCATAGAAAATCTTCTCGTAACCAGTTGATCTGTTGATATGATTTTTGGCAAAGATTCCAGTGATTTTTTGAGTGCCTTGGGATTGTTGTATTGAAAGTTAGATACAGGAAACAAATAACTTTGACTCAATAGAATCTTCTGTGACCTATTATCTAGAAACCAAGCTGAATCTGAAAAAGGGTCATGGCCTAAGAAAAAGTAAATACACTTGTTTGAGACTGGCACCACATTTTTTTTGTTGATATATGTCAGCTATGTGTATGAAACACTGGCTTAATTTCTATAAATAAGCCAGGTACTACCTACTATCACTGTGCTGAAAGGTTATCTGAATAAATATTTGTATTATTCTCTCTATAGTGTCCAAACTATGCACAGAGGATAACCTAAACTCCTTATAACTGTAGATTTGATATACAAATCAATCAATTGGAGAAGACCAATAGCTAACCATATAGGTTTGGCTATTCTTTGTCTTTTTGGGTAGGTTATAGCAATATAAATTGCTATTTAAGCAGCTGGCAAGCACTTAAGCTGATTGGCTACTGTCAGAGGTGGTAGTCTTGCAGAAGTTTCTCTATAAGGAATAGATCAAGGGCAAGGATGGGGAATGCTAAGGTAACTTGAGACTAATTCTAGTAATAAAGGTTGGGTTGGATAAAGGGAATACACTACTCTAATAGTAGGAGGATCAACGGTGGGCCCGCTACGCTAACAATAGCTGTAGTGTAGCGTAATGTTAGCTTTTATCGCTACGCTAACACAAAGTTACTGTTAGCGGGTTTTTTTTTCAGCTAACGCTACAAAATTTTTGTCAAAAAAAAAAATAGCTGTAGCGTAGCGTTAGCGACTTCAAAAAAAAAAAGTTAACACTACAGGAATTACCTGTTGTGCGCAGTAATCTGCACTATGCATTTTGCATATCTTCAAACCTAACTTTGGACCGACTCGTCTATTTATTCTCGCTCAACCGGTAGATGTATCGGCAGGATCAAAACGTCAACTGCTTCGATTAAACCCCATTAGTCGAGAATTGGAACAAAGCCGATCCGTAAACTCATCAAGCTCAGAATTCTAGGTAACGCTCTAAATCAACTCAGATACATAATCAAGTATTAATCTACAACTATCAACCACAACTAGGTTTGAGAAAAGAAACATCAAGTTTAGGAGGAGTCAAGGTCAAAAGAATATCACATTCATCTAGTCGTTACTGCGAGGTACTTAGCATCTCTAGTCTCTACTGTTATGTCTTTATTCATTTGTCTAGTCTTGTTATATTAACTTGCTTGGTTTTATTTCTTTCTCTTAAGTCTGTGTTCTGTTAAGATAGATCGTTGTCAATTGTCATTGTTGTGTGTCATCTGCTGGTTGTGTTTAGTGTTGGTTACTAGTCAGTATATTTTGTTTTTGCTTGCTTGGTATCGTCTCAGCCCAGTTTAGTTCATTCTCTGATTTCTGGTCATTTTTCATTTATTTCATTGTTTATTTTTCACTTAGTCTACTACTACTGGCGAAATATAAAATCTCTTCAATAAAGAGTTCTTGATCATCAACACATGGTAGCGAGAGTCAACTCTTGGAATACCTTATTATTCGCTCAGAGTTAGAGAGAAGAACCGTTAAACAAACATGGCAGATATCAACAATAATGACATCGAATCGTCTTCGTCCTCGTCGTCCTCATCGTCAGATGCTAAAACCGGGTCACTTCGCATAGACAAGTTGACCACAAATACTTGGGTTTCATGGCAATCCCAGTTCACATTATATCTCGAAGGCAATGGGCTTAATACTCTGTTGGAAAGAGATTGGACTGAGGAGGAAAGAAAGACGAAACGATTTAGACGAAAGAACTGTCGAGCACTCACGGCACTGTATCAAGCGGTCGATAAAGAACTACACAATGAAATTCTGTCAAGCAACAAATGCTTTCTTACTGCGTGGATGTCACTAGCCACAGCATGCGGCCAGAACTCAGTGGTCACTATTTGCTCAGCTTATCGAGAAGTAAACCGTATGACGTATCAGCTGGGTACTCCACTGCAAGAGCATATTGCGAAGTTCAAATCGGCTTACACTCGACTGATCGAACAAACGGCACATAACCCTATCGAGTTTGGCACGGTGACCCCAGTTATGGCGGCGGCTATGTTTCTTGAGAGTCTTGAAAATGACACTGAGCTTTCATCCTTGATACAATCGTGTTATGACATCAAGCCATTCAATCTCAAGACAGTTACCGATCGCATCTTAATGGAAGCCATTCGCCGAAAGAATCGTTTGGAAAATCAGTCAGCAGTGATGGTAACGACATCAACAACTGTACAACAACAGACACATTCAAAATCTTCAAAGAAAAAGAAGAGACAAAAGACTCAAGACTCTACTCCTCAACCTAAGGCTGTTGCGCCAACTTTGAATAATCAAAAACAGAAGATGTATTCTCAGTCAACGTTGCGCAGTACGCATTCCGAATCTGTTGATCAGCGTTTTGATCGCATGGAAAACTCCATTTCTGAGCTTACTGATATTGTTAAGAAACTTACGTCGACCAACATGTTGGGCATCGTTCATTCGAATGAAGAATCTACATCGAAAATACAAGGCCCATTCGACTACTGCTCTGATCGGTCAACATATTTTATTGGAACCGTTCAGCAGTCGTCGAAGGACTATTTTTCTAGATTCCTGGTTTTCGACACGGGGGCTACTCAGTCTTGTGTAATGAATCTACAACTGCTTCAAGATGTGAAACCACTTACCAATCATCTCTTAAACACGTTCTCGTCATCAATTGAAGCTACTCATGTTGGAACTCTCAAGATTGGCGAATTTTTTGTTAGTCCGGTATATTACGTTCCGAGCGGATGTGCCAATGTGGTTTTGGCGACGCAGTTGATTGATCATGGACTCAAACCAGTGTTCAAAACAGATCAGTTTCTCATCAAAAGTGGCGATAAAATTGTGGCAGTTTTTCCAAGAATTGGAAAGCTGTATTTGTCTCCCGTTTCTGAGTATATTAATGTGATCAATATGAAGATTCCTGAAAGATTCGATTGGCATTTTGCACTTGGTCATGCGTCGGACAAATACGTTGAATTGTTTCTTCGACACACGAATAACTCGGCAAATCATTACACTAAAGGAATCGACTGCAAAATCTGTCAGCTAGCGAAGATACATAGAACGCCTCACAACCGACGTTTACCTGTGTCGAATACTCCATTTCACCAAATTCACAGCGATGTTCTTCAGATCAGCCCGGCATCGAAACTGGGGCACAAATATATTCTTGTGTTGGTCGACGATGCTTCCCGATACAATCGAATTTATTTGTTAAAGGCCAAGTCAGAGTCTGAACGCCATATTCTGGAATTTTTTGCTGAACTTAAGAACAAGATTAATCGGGTTCCGGGTTACTTTCACAGTGATCGTGGTGGAGAATTTAGTTCCACTAAGTTTCTGGCTTCTCTTCGGGAACTTGGCGTGTCCGTCGAACAAGGTCCGGCTGACAGTCCTCAAACCAATGGGGTTGCCGAACGGTTTAACGGTGTTTTACTCGAGAAAATTAAATGTATGCTGCTACAGTCACAAGTTCCTCAGTCTCTCTGGCATGAAGCTGCTTGTCATGCATCGGATATTCTCAATGTGTTGCCACACTCGTCCATCAACTGGCAGTCACCGTCGTCGATGTTGGTAAACGCCCAAGCGTTGATTGAACCAGACCGCACCGGGATGCCACTCATTCCATTCGGTGCTCGGGTAATTGTGCATCGCCCAACGGTGTTGAAGATCAAACCGAGCGGTGTCGAAATGCTGTTTTTAGGATTTGAACAATTCTCCGACGCAGCCCGCTTCCTGGATCCTCTCACTCAGCGAATTGTTATCACTCGAGATTATGTGGTACCAACTGTTGAGGTTGGTACAAACGGTGCCATGGTGCATAAGGACCTGAAAACACTTCTGTGTGAAGTATCCGCCACCACTATTACCACACCAGTGGCTGAAACGGCTCGGTTGACTATCCGTGGTCGTTCTGTGTCCACTGAGTCTCCGGTAAACATTCCTGGTCGGTTTCAATCATCCCAAGGATCGAGGAGATCTCCAGAAGACAGTGTGGAAGAATCTACCGATGAGGAGTCAGATGTTTCATTTGAAACGGAAGCTCGTCGAGTCATTACAAGGAACATAAATCGCCGACTTCAGGGAAATGCAGCCAACCAATCAATTGAAGTCGACAGACCTTTAAATGTTGCTGACTCCGAGGCTCAGAGGCTACCTAATCAAGGCCGTCATTTTGATTTGCCGCCTAGTGCACTGCGTCGTTTGCGTCCGGCTTGGGAATGGGCTGATGAAAATCAACGTCCACCACAGGAAATCCGAGGGGATGTTGATGAGTCTAATATTGTTTCTACTCGGCGACGATCTCAAGTTCGACTTCCAGGCGGTTTGGATGTGCAACCCGATGTTGTAAATCTGGTTGAATCTGTCTCTGTTAATCAAGCATTGTCTAGCGAACGTGAAAAGCCGCTGTGGTTGGAGGCTATGAGGTCTGAGCATGCCTCTCAACTATCACATTTTACGGGTGATTTGGTCCCTGCTCCAAAAGGTGAAAAAATCATTGGCGGTATGTGGATTCTGTCGCGAAAACTGAATGAGGCAGGGGAAGTCGTTCGACACAAGGCTCGCTGGGTCGGTTTTGGAAATCACCAAGAACCGATGAAGCACTATTATGACACTTATGCGTCTGTTGGACGAATCGAGACGTTCAAGGTGTTACTATCCATGTCGATCACATATAAATGGCCAGTTTTTCAGTTTGATGTTGAAACGGCTTTTCTGCATGGGGAAATGGATGCCAACGTTTACGTTCGTCAAGTTTCGGGCTTTGAGGTTCCTGGAAAGGAAAATTGGGTGTGGAAGTTGAACAAGTCTCTGTACGGGATGAAACAGGCGCCGCGTATGTGGAAAAATCATCTCACCACGACTCTTTGAAATCTTGGTCTCACTCCATCAATCATGGATGACGCTCTGTTCTTTAATGCTGATTGCTCAATATACCTGCACATCTATGTGGATGATGGACTTATTGTAGGTCAAAATCCTACTGAAATAAAAAATTTGTTATCCAAATTGCAAGAATCGTATAAGATCAAAATAAAAGAAAATCCCACCCAACACCTGGGGTATGGTATTGAGTGGCGAGCTGATGCTGTGTTTATCCATCATCAGAATTACGTTGAAAAAATCCTTCAAGAATTTAAGATGGATAAAGCAAATGCTGTCAAGTCTCCTCTTCCGACCAATGCGTTGCATCTTGTTGAAGCTGAAGCTGAACCTTTTGATGCTGCCATCATGCAGAAGGCTATGGGCTATATCAATTATCTGGCTTTGCATACGCGACCAGACATTGTGTTTGCGACAAATTTACTCTCACGGTATTCTTCACGGCCGACATCAAATCATTGGACGTTGGTCAAGCATTTACTGCGATATATCAAAGGCACTTGCAAGCTGGGGATTGAGCTCAGAAATCACAACATTCCTCGTGAACTAACTGGTTATGCGGATGCCGACTATGCTATGTCAAGCCCAGATAAAAAATCAACCACCGGCTTTGCGGTGTGTTTCCAGGGAAATTTAATTTGCTGGAAGTCCAAGAAGCAACCGGTCGTTGCTCAGTCAACCACCGAAGCGGAATTTATAGCCATTAACGTCTGCGCCAAGCAAATACGTTGGTTGAAGAATCTCCTCATCGACATGAAGGTTCCCGTTGGTATTCCCGTTATTCGGAATGATAATTCAGGGGCGGTTATTATCAGCAAGGAACTTCGATTGTCTGAAAATGTCAAACACATTGAAGTCCGCTATCAATATCTCAGAGACATCGTCGCGAAAAATCAATTGAAAATCGAGGACATATCTACTCAAGACATGATTGCTGATATTATGACTAAGCCTCTTGGTCCAATTAAGGTGGCTCAGGCCCAGAAACAGTTGCATCTGGTCTGTGCAGATTAAGGAGGAGTGTTGTGCGCAGTAATCTGCACTATGAATTTTGCATATCTTCAAACCTAACTTTGGACCGACTCGTCTATTTATTCTCGCTCAACCGGTAGATGTATCGGCAGGATCAAAACGTCAACTGCTTCGATTAAACCCCATTAGTTGAGAATTGGAACGAAGCCGATCCGTAAACTCATCAAGCTCAGAATTCTAGGTAATGCTCTAAATCAACTCAGATACATAATCAAGTATTAATCTACAACTATCAACCACAACTAGGTTTGAGAAAAGAAACATCAAGTTTAGGAGGAGTCAAGGTCAAAAGAATATCACATTCATCTAGTCGTTACTGCGAGGTACTTAGCATCTCTAGTCTCTACTGTTATGTCTTTATTCATTTGTCTAGTCTTGTTATATTAACTTGCTTGGTTTTATTTCTTTCTCTTAAGTCTGTGTTCTGTTAAGATAGATCGTTGTCAATTGTCATTGTCGTGTTTCATCTGCTGGTTGTGTTTAGTGTTGGTTACTAGTCAGTATATTTTGTTTTTGCTTGCTTGGTATTGTCTCAGCCCAGTTTAGTTCATTCTCTGATTTCTGGTCATTTTTCATTTATTTCATTGTTTATTTTTCACTTAGTCTACTACTACTGGAGAAATATAAAATCTCTTCAATAAAGAGTTCTTGATCATCAACACAGAATTACCTGTTAGCTGACTTGTAGCGGTGTTAGCTGGAACAAACGCTACGCTAACTGTTAGCGTAGCGCTCTTGTCAGCTACACTAACTGTTAGCGTAGCGCTCTTTTCAGCTATGCTACATGTTAGCGTAGCGCCCTGATCAGCTATACCACTCACCCATAGTGAACCAGAAGAGGCTCTCATAAATCAATATTAAGGAGTAAAAAAAAAAAAAAAAACTAGGGAATAAGGATAATAATAATATGAAGGCGGTCAGATAGCAATTATTGTGCAAACTATTTCTATATACAATTTATTTATTTTTATTTTTATTTTTTTCATTAATCCATGAAACAAGGAAGAAATATTGAGACCAATGAACAAGAGCAATAAGAGTTTTATTTATTTTCATTATTTTTTTGGGAAAAATTTGTATAGTTGTTAACTGTCAGCTTGCTACTATGACAGAGCAACCTGTCACAACTTTCCTACAAAAATTATTATGAAAAATATAGAATATCAAATAATAGTTAGATTATTATTTGATATTCTAAATCTACACTAAAAATAACCTAGGGTACCTCACTCACAAGTACCCCTAATTCTCACTCCTTCACTATGTAAATTAGCAAAGAATAATTAGCAAGTACACTTAACAAAAAGAACTTGCATTACATAATGCTTATATATATATATACATATGCTTAAACCCCATTTCCAGTCACGGGAATGAGGTGTTGTGTAAATTAGGGGAGACAGTGTAAATACACCGTGTTTTACTCAAACCCCGCGTACCGCAGTCCGCAGAGCTTGAAGTTCAATCCGCGTAACTGAAAGCCCGCGCCAAAGTTGGGGATATAAGCCCCCGCGCAAGCATTAAGCCCCTTACAGGCTCTCAGCTTGGCACGCGGACTCCACAGTCACTCAGGTACACCCAAATCAGCAAAAACACGCCCCAGTGACCTCATTACATATGTTACATATGTAATGAAGATTACTGGGGACTAAACAATTAAATATATTGAATGGTACTGTTCATTTATACAAATAAATTGATTGAACAAACAGTACAAACAAATACTGTGGCTTATTATAAAATACAACTAAGCCACTAGTATTACATCTATAACAAACAGTACTAATGTACTACAGACTGTAAGTCAATGTAAATAAATAAAATACACTTTTGGTGACGTGTATTCAAAGCAGGGGCTGCTGAAGCGTCACCAAGAAAACAAAAAATGGCCAAAATGTGGTCCAAAGATCCCACAAGTTGGCCAATAATACCTACAGGGTCCCCAGGGGGAACTCAAGACTATTTAAGGAGCTCTTCAACCGCCCAAAGAAGGCTCCTCATGCTTCCCAATACCCACTAACAACCTTACCCACTTCTTATTAGATATATACATCTTTATAACACAGTCTGGTAAGCTTCTTAGTAGTTATTCTTTAGCCCTGTCTTCCCCAAAAACTTCACAGTGCCCATCAAGCTCCACCATCCATCCATCCAAGCGCTTCAAACTGTCCAGTTTCACCCAGAATATCCCCAAGATCCCTCAAGGTTTATTACTAGTAAGTAATAACCCTTTTCTTGAAGATATTCCCCCATTTCCATTCCTGGGATTAAACCACCCCTGTTCCAACAGGCCCCAGTGTTCCAGGTACCTAAATCCTCTGCATTTATTTGTAAGATACCTTAGAGGGATCTAAACCACCCCTGATTTATCAGGCCCCTCTGGTTTTAATTATATTAAATTTATTTAATATAATTATTAACCTATTTTTCTCTCAATTTTTACGTCACAATTCCCCCATATCTTTTGGGAATTGTAACTGTGTACCTTACCCAGAGTTTATATACTCTTTCCATCTATCCTTGCACCACCTGTAGCTAGAAGGACTTGTCCTTGGCATCAGGGAGGCTGACATTAACAATGCCTTGAGCTTTTGCAAACTTTCCAGCCACCTGTATACCGTCTTTCAACCACATGTGACTACTAACACACCTCTCAATTGTCCGTGGGTTCAAGCTTCCTTGGCCACTTGAGCAAAGATCGGCAGCAGAAGAAAATGTACGCTCTGCAGCACAAGATGATGCTGAGCTGGCCAAGTAGTCCCTGGCTAATGATGAAAGAACTGGATATGTTGATGAATGAACCTGAAAAGTTTAAGTAGCATTGTTAAAATCAATATGAGCTAACAAATGCAAGTGGACAAAGCTGAGAACAAATAGAAGCTATACCTTCCACCACCTCAAAATACTATTGGGATCCTTTCCATCTGGACCAGTTAAGCAATCCATGTTCTTGACATATACTTCTAGCTCTTTGCTTTCATCCGATGTTTCAGGAGTGTTGAACAAATCAAATATATTATCCTTTTCAACATTTGAAGTATTCTTGTCCAAGATGTTAATGTTTGATTTTTTCTTCTTGTTCAACAAATCCCTTTGTTTAGCAAAAAGGCGGTCCAAAGTTGCTTCGGCTTCCTCTGCTTTTTCAGGCCAGCAATGAGAGAAGATTTTGATGTGAAACGTTGGGTGAAGAACGGTGGCCATTACGAGTGTTTCACATTCAAGTGCCTCTTCTTGGTAGACCTCAAGCTTTTGTATCATTTTCACATACATTGGATGTAATGGATGCCCTCGATTGCATCCTGCCTCTTTCTTCTTTAAATCAGAGATGGTTTGATGGTAGTTTGGCAATACAAAAGCACCTGTAGGACCATTTCCCTCCATCTCCTTGGTCAAACGGTTAAACGGCTATCAAAAAACATAAGCATTATGTATGAAATATATAAGTGGATCTGTGGAATGAATATATCTTACTTCTAACTCCTGATTCAATTCATTGATCATTATCCATTCCTTGCTGGTAAACAGAATTTCTTTGAAGTAGCCAAACTTCTTGTGATTTTCTTTGCGGCTGGACCGAACAATTTGATCTTGGAATTTACTATACTCGTTGTGGAACTACTCAAGGGACAGAATAGAGCTTGGAAGGGAAATGTATAACTACACTAGTATTAATGTAGGTTATGACAAAGGTGCAGATGTAAGGCTGCCTTCCTGACTAATGCTATGGGGAATGAGTGTAACACTAAGAATAAAATAAAGGTGTGGCTAATTTCTATTTATTCTTAGATGGCTAGTACTGATGAGCTTTGCTACTACACCTGTAAGGTGGGAGGAATGGAAGATGGGGAATGAGTTGTATAAAGTATATATATAAAGTATACTGTGGGGCAGGGTTGGTAGCTTATGGAGTCAAAGTGGGTCAAGCAAGAGAGGGGGCAATCTTCTTATATTGAGGTTTAAGCTGGTATGTATATTTATATATTCCTAAGGGTGATGGTAACTCTACTAAATATGTATACTAATCTATGGGATCTGTAATGTTTTGTATATGTAGGGGGTAATTTAGTAAGTCTGGGGGTCCATTTAGTAAGTCAGGGGGTCCATAAGGGAACAAGAGGGAGGAACAGGTGTCCTTATATGTCTGAGAGAGAAGATGAGCCATCAGGCTAGAGAAAGGAAAATATGACAGATGAAGTAGAATAGACAGTGACACATATGAAATGGTCATGACAGTGACAGATGAGTAGTGAAAGGTAGAGTTTATGTATATGATGTAAGATGTTATGTAGTATATAATGTGTACTATGTATTATGTATCTTGGTTGTGAAATATATCTAATTATAATATGTACTTATTATATTCTATACCTTGCTTTATACTATAACTTGCTGTATTATTCTGAGTTTGCCTGTAACTCTTGAACTATGAGGAATTTGGGGGTAGTTGTAGTGAGGGACTAGGGTTAAAATGGGGTGTAGAATGTGATTATGAAATAATAATAGTGAATATATGTAAGTTTTAGGATTTATGAGTATTTATTTGTAAGTGAATGTGATTTATTAGTGGTAAATAGTCTTGGAATTTATAGTAGTGATGTGGAATGGATCACCACATCCTCCCCCAACTTATTGTCTGACCCCAGACAATGCAGCCAAAGAGAAAAGGCTGGAAAAAGTGATCCATGGAAAGTCCAGAGTATTCCTGTCCAAAGTCCAAATGATCCAAATCCAGTGAAGGTCCAAGCCAGTGTCCAGTATAAGCTAATCCAGTATAATTTGATCCACATCCAGTGTCCATAGTATCCAGTATTCATTAGTCCAGTGTCCATGTGTCCAGTGAAAAGTATTTTAATCTTCTTTTAGTATATATATTATAGTCTTTAAAGTGGTTGAAAATCCTACTAGTATGCCATCTTGATGAATATTTTCTACATGTAAAAGTATCCTTGAAAATCTTGAGTTTATTTTAATTATAATCTAGGTTCATTATTTATTAGACTCAAATACTAAGCCATCAGTGTACTTGTATACATGTATTTCTAATAAATGTTCATTCTAGCCTTCTTATTCTTATTTATATCTTCTTGAAATTCTTGGACACTAATAAATGCTTACTGATAATTCTTCAGGTGGTGGTATAGTAGGAGCAACAATTCTTCTTAGTCTGATTTTATATATCTTCTAATCTGAGTAATCCTTTGGCCTCTGGGTATTGGTGCTGATTTGACTATGTCCTCTGGGGTATGGTAAAGTATCCTGGTATTGGTTTAGGTGGTTTCTGATTTGGTTGGATGCAATTTTAAATGGGTGAATGGTGGAAACTGAGAGACTGGCTCATGGTTCTTGATGGGTTGGAATGAGTGGAAGACTTTATGTAGAATGAAAAAAAGGGAACCTCTGTGTGATGTGATGTTGATGGGTGGAATGAGAAGAATATATATAGAGTTGGTGGTGAGATGATGATAATGTGTAATGAGTAGAAGATATGTAGAATTTGTGATTGGATGATGATGTGTAATGAGTAGAAGATATGTAGAGTATGTGATTGATGATGAGGAGTTGGAATGTGTAGAAAAATGTGTAGAAATTGTGATGATGAGGTGTGTAGAAAATGTCTAGAATTGGTGATGAGATGATGAAGATGTGAAATGGGTAGAAGATATGTGGAGTTTTTGTGATGATGAAGATGAGATGTCTGGTGGTTGAAGAGTCATGTGAGGAGGGAAAGAAAAAAATAAAAAATTCCTAGTGATTTTCCCTTTGGTAGTGCAGTGCTCCTCCCCCAACTTATTGTCTGTCCCCAGACAATGGAGAAAAAAATAGATTTTTAGAGAATGATAGGTTGGATGGATGATGAACTGATGATGAGGTGGGATGAGCAGGAATGAGTAGCAGATAGCCTGGGAAAGAAAGTGATGAGAATAGAAGGTTTTTGTGGGATTTATTATAAAAGCAGTGTTGATGTATTTGTATTATTATGTTTTATTTGTTTTGTTACTAAATTATTATTTGATTTGATTTTATTTTTTTATTTATTTTTATTTTATTATGTATCTGATTTAATTTTACCAGTTTTTATTCTTTTTTTATTATACTCTGATTTAATTTTACTATTTTTTATTTTTATTTATTTTTTTATATTATTTTCTGATTTAATTTTACTAATTTTTTTATTATTTATTTTTTTACTGAATAATTTTTATTATGTATTTGAATTTTTTTTATTTTTTTTTATCTTTTTATTTTTTTTCTCTTTTTTTTTTTATTTATTTTATTATTAATTTCAATATGTTTTGAAAGAAAAGAAAAAAAAAACTATGCCGGGTTCTATGTCTGAGCGGGTTTTGATATGTATGCGGCGTTCCGGTTCGCGCCCGCGTCGATAGTGTAATGCGGAGGGATTTGGCTGAACCACGGAGTGCAACCGAGACCGATGGTTATCTGAGCACGAAGGAAAAAAAAGAAAAGAAAAACAAACCCAGAGAAAAAGAGAAGAAAGAAAAGGAAAAAAGATATCAAAAGGGAACTGGGTCGGCCACCAGAGTCGAATAAGGCTCAAAAATCCCCCCTCCAGACTGTAGTCTGAGAGGCGAGTTCCTCATAAGAAATAAAAAACTATGCCCGGGTCGAGCACCGGCGTCGACAATGTATGCGGAATTCCTTGTCGGTCTGGTTCGTCCACCAGGGTCGATACGGCTTGAGAGATTATCGCTAGTTATTACGCATTTCCGAATCGTACACCGGCGTCGATACAATGAACGCAAATCTTATCGCTGTCCTGGTTCGTCCACCAGCGTCGCTCAGTAGTATAATTTCTTTATTTAAACATCCTTCTCCTCTTGGTTTTCTTTCCTTCCCCGTTCCGACCAAACGTTTGATTTCTATTGCCGGCAAAAGTCCTTCCGGTCCCTTCGTTTGCGTCGTAATCGATCACTCGGCCCATTCGTCCGGCCCCATCCTGCCAATCTTGGTAAGTTCCCCTCTATATTTTATTTATTTAAATATATCTACTGACTAAATTATTTTTATTATACTATTTATTTATTTTTATTTTGCTTTGTTTATGGTGATATTTTTCTGAGAATGAAATATGTATAATAAAACTGACTTATTTTTTTTTTTTTTTTTTTTTTTTTATTTACTATTTTAGTTTGCAGGGTTTCAAGAGGAAAGAAAAGGATATAATGGGGAAAATTTATTTATTTAATTTTAGGGCTGACTAGCAGGTGGTCCAGAAAAGTGAGTTGAATTGAGGAGCAGGGATATGAGTTGAAATTGATTGACTGATTCTTTTATTATTATTATTCTTTGTTTGTTTGTTTATTTTGTCTAGTTTTTTCCTTCTGTCAAAGAAAAAAGTTGGAGTCCTGGCCCTGGTCTAGGAATTCCTTGGTGGCTGAATTTGCTGGAAGTGTAGTTTCCCATTTCTGGTTGCTGGGGAGAATGATGGGTACCAAGTAAGTCTGTCCAGATGAGTCCATAATAGAAAGTGATTCCCCTTGAGCTCCATTGTATTTGATAGTGGCTGATACATCCATTAAGAAGGGTTTTCCAATTATTAGTTGCACAGGTCCATCAGCCACCCAGAAATGAACAATTCTGGATACTTTTCCAATGGTTACTTCTACCTCCTCAGCAATTCCAGGCATATTAGTATGGTGGCCTCCAACTCCTTTAAGCCTCATTGATTTGGCAGTTAGTACCAGTCCTAGTTGGTGAGCCAGTCCTGCAGGTATGATATTGACCATTGATCCAGTATCTAACAGAGCTTGATGGGTTTGTCCATTAATATTGATTTTAACATATCCAAGGGGGCATGAATAGAGGGTGGTCTGTTCCTGTTTTACTTCTTCTTCTTCTCTGCCTATGACATTAGTTGACCTAGTGGGTTCCAAAGGCAGCCTTCTGTTTGAGATCCTCTTCTTGAAAGCATCAGTGACACCACTAGAGATAGCAAATATTTCTCCATAAGCCAGTTCCATCTTTCCTTCACCAAGCATTCTTTTGGCAACATCCTCTTCAGCTCCTGGGTATTCCTTGGCCAAAGTCTTCTCCAAGTAGGTCTTCTTTTCTGGCTTCTCCTTGGGTGGGTTGTTGGATCCTTGTATGTCTGAGTCCTTGAATCTTACATGGGGGTCTGATTTGGGGTCTTGATTCTGTATCCTGCCTGATGGAACTGGGGTCCTGGCCATATGTAGTAAGTCTTCTGTATCCATGTCCATAATGTTGTCTTTTTCTTTTCTGATCCTTTTGTCTTCCAGATTGGGTTCCTCTGGGTCCTTGGTTCCTCTGGTTCTCTTTCCAAGGTCTGCTTCATAGATGGTGGATTCTTCAGGGGTGATTGCTTCTTCTAGTTGTCCAAAGGAGGATGATACGATGGGTTGGTCCTTGGGGAAAGCTGATACCACAGATTGAATTGGTCTTCTGGGGTCCCATGGAATCATAGTTTTGTCTGGAAGTCTGAAATCTCTGCCATCTCTGATTACTGATCCTTTGGTAACATCTTCTTCTAGGGTCTTACATCTGGTGGTACTGTGGGTGTTTTCAAAGCAATAGTAGCATTTTAAGGTATAGTTCCTGGGGGCTGAATTGAATCCTGGGGCTGGTCCAACTAGGTGAGGAGGGGCTGATCTTCCAGCAGTAAGGGTTGCAAGTTGTTTGGTGATTTCTTCTAATTTCTGATCTGTAGTCCTGGCTTCCAGAGGCTTAGTGGTCCATGGCTTGGTAGTTGAAACAGGGTTAAAGGTATTTACTGGAGGACTTGGTTTGGAGATGGTACTGATTGGATTCTGGGTAGGGTTTTCTGGTTCCATTAGGCTCTTTTCCAAGACTGTAGCTGACTGAACCTCTCTGTGTATGTAGGTGAACAAAACCTGGGTGCTGGGAAGAATATGTCCTCCATCCTTGAGTGAAACCATCTTGTTGTCCCTGAGAAGTTCCTTGGTGATGGATATGGCTAGAGTTGGTTTGAGGGCTTTGAGCAGCAATTTTCTGAAATCCTCCAAGCTGGTGTAGTATCCTAGTCTGACCAAGTAGTGGGTAATAGTTTGAAATTTGGTCCTAAAGCATTTGAATTCCTGCAAAGTGCTGATTCCTCCAGTTTGTGTAGACAGCTTTACCAAGTTCCTCAAGTCTTCTTCAGTGTACTTGACCAAGGGGAGAGAGGATCCAAACCTAGTAAGTAGTTGCTCCTTCAAGGTCTCCCAGTCTGAGTCCTCATAGCCAGTCATCTCTTCTACCTCATCCTGGAGGTCTGATCCTCTTATAAAGAAAATAATCTGTTTGCATAGTTCATGGGGAGAGGCACCATCAGCTGACCCAGCAATCTCATACCTTTTTATAAATTTATCCACAGGTATGTTTGATCCATCAAAGAAGAGGTTCCTGTCCATTGGTTTGATCTTGACTGCTCTATTGGAAGGCATAGAGTATCTGGGCATCCTGGGTTCCTTATCCAAAAAGTGAGTGAATGGAGTTTCTGAATGTTGATGAGAAGCTACTGGAGAATGAGGGTGTGGTGCAAGTTGGTCTTCAGAAGTTGCTGATGAGTTGTTGTTGTCTCTGTATTGTCCAAGATTGGGGATGTTGCCAACATTGTTCCTGGAAGGCCTGGCTGGGTTGGGGTGGGAAGTCTGTCCTACATTGGTATTAATTGGTTGGCTGACTGGAGGGTATATACTGGGGGCTGAGTAGAATCCTGGGAATCCTTGTTGAGACATGACTGGTAAGAGGTAGGTTGATAGATGGAAGTGGTATAGGTATGTAGATGTTGAGTGTTTGTATAAAGAGTGTAGGTATAAAGAGTGTATTAAGGTATGGGTAGTGAATGTGGATATGTATAAGTCCTTTAAAAAGTTTATGAAGATATAAGCTGACTAATGTATGTGTATTTTTATATTGTGTAGTTGTTTGAAGATATGGAGAAGAGAGAAGGGAAAGGTGAAGTAGTGATGAAGCTGATAGTAATAGGGTTACTAGGACTAAAGATATCTGAAGAAGTCAAGCCACTGTTGGGACACCACTTGTGGAACTACTCAAGGGACAGAATAGAGCTTGGAAGGGAAATGTATAACTACACTAGTATTAATGTAGGTTATGACAAAGGTGCAGATGTAAGGCTGCCTTCCTGACTAATGCTATGGGGAATGAGTGTAACACTAAGAATAAAATAAAGGTGTGGCTAATTTCTATTTATTCTTAGATGGCTAGTACTGATGAGCTTTGCTACTACACCTGTAAGGTGGGAGGAATGGAAGATGGGGAATGAGTTGTATAAAGTATATATATAAAGTATACTGTGGGGCAGGGTTGGTAGCTTATGGAGTCAAAGTGGGTCAAGCAAGAGAGGGGGCAATCTTCTTATATTGAGGTTTAAGCTGGTATGTATATTTATATATTCCTAAGGGTGATGGTAACTCTACTAAATATGTATACTAATCTATGGGATCTGTAATGTTTTGTATATGTAGGGGGTAATTTAGTAAGTCTGGGGGTCCATTTAGTAAGTCAGGGGGTCCATAAGGGAACAAGAGGGAGGAACAGGTGTCCTTATATGTCTGAGAGAGAAGATGAGCCATCAGGCTAGAGAAAGGAAAATATGACAGATGAAGTAGAATAGACAGTGACACATATGAAATGGTCATGACAGTGACAGATGAGTAGTGAAAGGTAGAGTTTATGTATATGATGTAAGATGTTATGTAGTATATAATGTGTACTATGTATTATGTATCTTGGTTGTGAAATATATCTAATTATAATATGTACTTATTATATTCTATACCTTGCTTTATACTATAACTTGCTGTATTATTCTGAGTTTGCCTGTAACTCTTGAACTATGAGGAATTTGGGGGTAGTTGTAGTGAGGGACTAGGGTTAAAATGGGGTGTAGAATGTGATTATGAAATAATAATAGTGAATATATGTAAGTTTTAGGATTTATGAGTATTTATTTGTAAGTGAATGTGATTTATTAGTGGTAAATAGTCTTGGAATTTATGGTAGTGATGTGGAATGGATCACCACATCGTCACGGAGCATTGCATCAATAACCTGATTTTAACAATATGTCTATCAGTACCATCACATTATTTGGAGTTGAAGCTCAATGAAATACCTCTCTTGCCCTGTAGGGCCGCTCTCAGCTTTGATATTTGATGTTCCAGCGGATTCCATAACCAGCAATCAGACCATTCACTTTTGTCCCCCCTTTTTGCTTCTGGTAATCCTCGGCACGGCGGTCAAATTCAGCTCTCCATGCACTTGATGAGGTAATCTTTCGTACTAAAAAGTCCAGCTACATATCAAAAAAAGCAGAAGGAAAGATTCAGTAATTGATTGCTAGTAAAATAAAAAAAATATAAAATATCCAACTGACCGCTTTGGTTAACTCATTCAAATGATTAGAATAATTTCTATTTGCAGATGATTTCTCATTATTTTTATTCTTTGAGGTGATTTGATCATAGTCTTTGTATCCAGATTCAATCCCCTCATCATTGTCGTCATCGTCAGTTTCAAGATCTGGCTCATCCTCATCAACATCCGTCTCATCTTCCACCCTGTCTTCAACCGATAATTCTACCGATTGCTCTTCTTCGTCCTCTTCAATTATTGGTTCCATTGTGTCGGAAAAAGGGAAAATTCCAAGGAATGACTTTTTGAGCTTTGGTGGAGGAGGAGCTTCAAGGCCCAATTCTTTCAATCCAGCATTGACAACGAGCGCCATTTTATGACAAAAGCACTTGATATGCATTGTCTTGTAGTTCCAATCCAAATCGGTGGTTTGGGGAAGGGCAACGAGTTTGGAGTGCATTGTTTCGGCTATTGTGTTGTTATTTGATCCCGAATCAGTTGTCTGGCAAAGCATGTGTTTATAGGACAAACAATAAATAAGTTTTTGGCAGATTACCAGTGATGAATCAAAGGGTGCTTATCTTATTATGTAAATCATGTTTCTTCAATATGTTCACAACAGGTTCAGCCAGCATGCTCCCCTTATGGTGCCAGGCCACTAGCTTGAGAGTCAGATGCAGCACTAGATAGTTCCAATCCTTATCAATAAAAGAGACAGAAGCTCCAATAAATCCAAAGCGATTTCCTTTTGTTGTCCAAACATTGTGTATCAAGTTAAACTTACTCTCAGAATCCTGTGGAAATGTTGTTTAAAGGGAAATAAGTATTTTTTTTACATGTAATTGAATGCAATGGTATCACTCACCTTCAACCGGCATATCATAGCCTCTTGTAAATCCAAGTATACCACTCGTCCAGAAGTTGCAGCCCACTTTTGTTTAAACAAATTTGCTCCTGCTTGACAATAGGAGAAGGCAGCTCGGAGATAGGGGTCTTCAACACGGTTCCAAGGTAATGATTGCCGTAACAGCCAAAGAGTTATTATTTGATTGAGAACCTGATTGTCAAACTTTTCAACAGGGGCAAAATGTTTGGTGAGCGATCCAGATTGGGTATTCTGTTTGATTCTTTCCTCTTCAAGTGCTGTCGGTGGAAGCTTGGCACCAGAAGAGATTGCTTGATGACAATTGGGGCATCCATCAGAAATCCTTCCTTTTTGACGGGAACCATCACGATGAGTTCAAAGATTTGAAAAGCTGCTTAAAGACACCCTGACATCCTTCTTGCACCACAAGCAGGTATAAGGCTTTTTTAAACAGTTATATTAGTATACATTTGTTTCAAACACTTAGCTATCAAGAATTACACACATCACCTGGACGTCGAGTTGGTTTGGAAAAAAAATCCTTTGGATCATCAAATTCAGGGTTTTTCTTTCGACGTTTGGGTTTTGCCTTTGTGTTTTCGTCATCGGAGTCTTGAGCAAGATCAATCACCTGTGAGCTTGGAAATTCAGAGGTTAATAAGGGATGACTCAGATTATTGTTGTTCTGTTTCTTTCCAGGGAGTGGAGTGCTTTGTTTGTCAGTTGGAGATTCTGATGTAGGGTCATTTCGTTTTTTGGATTGGACATTTGATATAGTTGGTTGAATTCTTTCCAAAAAAAGTGGTTGCACCATTGATTGACGTGAATCTGGCAAAGGCTGAATCATTCCTGATCTCCTCATAGGGGTTGTTACTCTTGAAGATCTGCGGGTATGGCCTCCAGATTAATCGCTAATGTTTCCATCTTGATGATGCACTTGTGCTGGTTGACTAGACTGAGACTGAGACATTTTTATTATTAATTATATGATAGTAAATATAAATTCTGCTCTGAAGATGATCGTAAATATAAATTCTGCTCTGAAGTGAGGATTTGAAAAAAAGTATCTGGTTTGATTGTGGCTCCACCCAACAGGATCCACGTCACATGCATATTGGTAAGAGGAATCATGTCTCCTCTTCGATCCCCTCTGGGGAAAAACAAATAATATGTAGGCTTCAATTATATTATCCCTTAAAAAAACTATCCACATATTTATCTTTTCATCAAGTCACATGGCAGTTTTTCATCTATACACTTTCAATTGTCTAAATATGTGTAGAATGATCCCCAGATACTTGGATCAATTCAAAGCATGAATTTTTTATTGTGGAAATAAATACTGTAATTTATAACTTGGCTTTCAGGTTTGATGATTGAAATCATCCAAAAATATATGTTCATGTACATAATAAAAGTATCTCATAATATCTACTCAACTCTCAAATTTCCCAGTGTGTCATACATTGATGAAATTTTATATTTCAAGCCTCTCCCACAATTTTTGGACAAGAATTTAAATGTTAAAATTATCTGTAGATCTTAAATAAAAGAAATAGAAATAAAAGTCATAGAAGAAGCTTGCAAAGAAGTTTAATGAGTGAAGGAAGCTTTTTAATAGTTAACTAATCATTTGTTAATTTCTAGTTTTTCTAAAATTCATCTACTCCACCAAAGTATTTATCAATATCATCATCATATTCTCCACCAATATATTTTTTACATGTAGTACTAGCCTTAGTTGCAACCTGTAAAGCAATCCCTAGCTTAGTATAATTAGTAGGTTCATATGGTTGTAAAGTTCCATGTACATATTGTTGTGCGCGGAATATCATTCAACAGATAGTGTTGGGTTTGAAATCTAGTGCTACTCTAATGTCTCAAAAAATAAATTGGCCATCTTCAACATCATAGCCATCAACAGCAATCTCACCAGTGACTTTAGAAATTGGAATCACTAGAGAAAATGCCAAAGGAAGCTCAGACGCATCACCATCATCTACATGGGGATGATTATAAAAACCATGAGAAGAAAATACTAAATTAGAAGCAAAGGTGAAAGTTGATTCATTGCCTGAGACCTTAGGGAAGTTGTTATCCGCAAAGGAGGGGATGTTGCAATTTTCCATGTGTTCGTGATTCCTTTCAACAGCAATATTTCCAAACCCATGGAACAATTTCCAGACAACCTCTCCAGCCTGCAGAGAGTCCTTCATGAGGTTTTTGAATGCAATGGGATTAGCTTTGATCACATTTTGATGTCGGTATCGTCCAAGAATTTCAAGGCCTTCATATCCTTTTCTCCATCCAACCGCCCACATTATGCCTGCACATTTTCTAGTCTTTGAACCAACAGGTGAAATGAACTCTTTACATCTGTGTAAAAAACAGCAGAGGAAATCCAAGCCATCCCTTTCTTCATCGGTTGTGCTTTCCAATTTCATGAATTGGACAGCTGCCACCACTTGACTAGTTTTTTGGTCATAGATCATTGTGTGGCCAGAGTCGATTATGCGAAAGGTTTTTTGAACAATTGCATGTGCTGATTGATTTTCTGCCTCAGTTGGTTTTTGGGCAATAATCGGAACATTTGAAGGTTTGGTTACATTGGTTTTATCCTTCAAGTAAGCGGCTCTGTGTGCCTCCTTTTTAGCTTTCCTCTCATTGTAATCTTTCTTTATGTTAGGAAACAAATCCAACGGCTTCATTGTTACAACAAGGATTCGACCGCCAGGTGGTAGGGGCGCAGTGGTGAAGGTCTGGTGGCAGTTCTTGATGCGCTTTTGTCGCCTCCTTTGGTATGAATAAGCATTTCTTTTCTTTTGCTGATGGGCATTCTGATTACTGTTCTGGACAATTTCCATATGAGCAAGATGTGTTATTCAAGTGAAATTTGTCCAGGAAGTAATCATAATTCCCAAAGCAATGGAAAAGAAAGCAAATCCAAAACAAAAGATGCAGAACAAGCAAAAAAGAAATGCAGGATTCAGCAAATGTTCACATGGGTGTTTCTGAAGGAAAAAAAGAAATTACAGACCTCTTTCGCTTTTTTTTCTTAGAACAGCCTTGTTTGTCTTTAAAATCCCCATTGGCTCCATGGTCAGCGGTTGAGAGGGGAGAGGTATGGCCAGTCACACATTCTCCAGGAAGATTGAGTTGAGTTTGGGGTTGGAGGTTCATTTCTGGTTTACTTCAAAGTGTTGGATGGGTTGGAGATGGAAGTGATAAGATAGAAGAGGAGTTGCTAGATTGTAGTGGGATGAAAAAGTCTAATGTATTTGGTTCAGCAGGTAGGAATATTGCAGGGCAGAGCAGACAAAGTGAAGATTGATGTCGATGATTTTTGAGAAACAGGGAAAAGTACACTCTTTATATAATAAAGGGAACAATTTTTTTTTTAAAAAAAAAGAGAAACAATATCCGGTGCAATGTGGCTGAAACAAGGGCCCAGCTAGACAGTAATGTCCCAAGGTGAGCTGAGGTTTGGTTTGGGCTAAGCCAACCAGCAACAAAGTAGTAATACATTCAATACTCCATCTGTTACATGGTTTGGAGTCAGCCTGAAGCCGTGTTGTCTCTTGGCCCAAGGAAGTAAGGAGCAAGTATTGCTGCCTCCCAAGGCAACCAAAACACCTCAGCCACTTCCATTCGAGTTTGGGACCCAATCCTGGCTTGGCCCAAGGACATCTGCATGTATCACTCCTCCCAAGGTGACCGCACCACCTCAACCACTTCCTGTACATTTCCATGAAAGTTACCTAACTCAATCATCCATGTAATTTAGATCTCTTGGTCCATCTATTTGTCTCACATCCACTTTTCTGGAACTTCTTGTATTCAAAATTAAGACACCAACACAACCAAGATTCAAGGATTGTTCTCAAAAACGTGACTGCCACGTTTCTAACTGGGGTGAACCCGAGTCAACCGTAAGAATCAGAGTTATTTACTCGCTCTTGCTTGGAAAGTATCTATAATCTTATCACGGAAAACTTTTCAGATCAATCTATTGTCTTAGCTTTGAATCCATCTCAAATATCTCAACCTACTAATTCAATCCATCCTCTCGACCACCCAGCTCAAGAAGATCTTTGAACAATGACCAAACTACAATCTCAGGGGAGGACGATATGGAGGACGACTTTGACAATCTACTGGAGAAATTTAAATCGCCCTCAAAAGCAAACAGAGAAGAAGTGCCACATACAAAAGAGAAACCGATAGAGAGTACGAAGCCTGGGGAGTCAGAGGGGCCTGATTGGCCGAGCCAGCAGATTTCCGAGGACTTTGCCCGAGATCTTGCCGAGGGGATGGAAGCCCTACTAGCAGGGATGAAGGACGAAGATGGGGGCGAGTTCAAAAAGCATCTCGAAGCTCTTGTCTCGACCAATGGAGGCCTCAAGGGAGCTAGTGACTTACTCGATGTCCTCAACCAGAAAGAATCCAGCTCAAACCAATCATCCTCTTCAAACCCTCCCGATCAACCCGAAACTGAGACCAAAAACTTTCAAGAGGCTATCCAGGAAACTATGGAGAAACTCAAGCAATCACACGATTCTGCTAAAGTATAACTTTAAATACTTATTATTTATTCTCATCAGGTTTGATAACAATACACTGCTCCTGCATGTCAAGACGCTGAGTATACGACCTCATACACACATATCAACACAAGCATTGCTGGACTAGGAACTCACAACTGACTCAAGGCTTCTATTTTTTATCCTAATATCTCTAAATGTATCAGGTAAATAGCGGTCCTTCAGGAGCAGGCGGAGAAGATGAAAATCTCTCAGCGCACTGAGTGGAACCAACTCGATCTTCAATGGACTCATCGATTGACTCCAATGGGATCTCTCTATCATGATGGCCAGCCTACCCGTCTATAGGTGTCCCGCTCAGATTCGAGATCGTATCAGTCAACTTATCACACCCATTCCCAACAATCTCAATCATAGCAACCCTGATCATCCCAACTCGTTTGCTAGTAAACTCTTGTACTCCATCCTCATCTCGCAGGCTCAAGTTTTCAGTGTAGTCAGACCCAAAAACCATAGTGTACATCCATCAGGTCAGATCTTACCCCTTTTGTGCATGCAAACAATAAACCGACTTTTTTCTTCTTTTCTTTGGTGGAGTAGACTTGCAGATAATCATGACGACGATCCTATCTTCAAAGTCGATCATTAGATTACTGAGTCAAACGGGATCTATGCTACAGTCTCACCATTGATCTCAAAATCCGTGTTGATCTTTCTTAATTGTTCATTCAATCATTAAATGGACCAAGACTCATCATCAATCTCTCTTCTTAACCTGTACCAACCAATTCTAGTCCCTCTTCTCTCTCCTTTACACTATTGCCCTCATTCATTCAATGTCCTCTTTGTTTGTATCTTGATTGGAAAAAAAAACAGTGTCTTCTCCTGCTTTACATTCATTGGACTGATCAATTGGTTTGTATGGCAGTAGTAGTAATGATATTGAATTGTTGATTTAGCGCTATCTCTTCAAAGCCTCTTAAACTGGCTCCCTGAGGCTGGACGCTCCCCGTAGCAGAGTCTGGCGTATTAAGTCTCACCTACTTAACCAAAGAGATTTTTGATGGAACTTGGTCTCGGATACTCAGAGAGATGGAATCAAGATGATGTTGGCTGATTCGTCGTGGGTAGGAGTTTTAGATTCCGCCAGGAAGACTCGGAAGGTGTTGAAATTGCGTTCCTTGCGGAACGCACTCCTGAAGATCCACAACGGGGTCAAGTTTTTGCTAGACTGTTGATTGTCAAGTGAAGTGGCCGCGCGAATAAAACAGGCCAACAATTTTAGAACAGCAAGTTTAGACTGTTAAAAAACATGGAAGAGGGTGACGCTTAGTATAAAATCATATGATGGATAACGGCGGAGGAGGCAGGAAACCAATACTTTACATTTCCCGAGAGCCGGCTGGCGGAGGTAGACAAGAGCCCAGGAGCAGCAGAATCTGAGCCGTTTGATAACAGAAATAAGTAGAGTCTTAGAAGCCAAAGCCCAGGCTGCTGTGGAAGATTGGTGGATTGAGTATCTGAGCCTCTGAATTGAAGATCATCATGTGCATCACGCGACCAGCCAGCAACAACACAGTCGGGGGCAACCTTGAGAAGGATATCGATGATATAGATTGCATCAACCCTGATGTCTGTGATGTGGGATAAACCTGGGCTGGCGAAGGAAACAATCATCGAGCAAAAGGGCTTCAGGAGTGACTGGATGCGGGTGGTGGTTTCCAGCTGAAATCAATGAAGCTAACTTGGTCAATATCTCTTCCTTGAGAGACCCTCAAGCTGACTTGGACATAGCCAAACGTCCCGAGTGGCTTGTCATCTTGGGTGTCTGTACTCATCTTGGATGTGTGCCAATCGGTGAGGCTGGTGATTTCGGTGGATGGTATTGTCCTTGTAAAGTCATCAAATCGGCCGTCTTTTGTCTCTACTTAGTTTACTCAGATATATTGACGCCAGCGCGTGTCTATCCACGTTGTCATGATTCTTGCTTTGTTCAGGCCACAGTTCTCACTATGGTTTGTCATGTTTGGTGGCTTTCAATCCTCCATTTTGGAAACCAATATCTAGACAAGTACAAACCAGAGAGCTGGATGAGAGGGATTCAGCCAACACGGTGGGGAGAGAGGAGACACTATGGTGTAGTGGTTAGGAGCAACCACTTGAGATTGGCTAGCCAGAACTCCCCTCTGATCAACTCCCATGGGTGACCTGTTTGGGTTGACTGCCTGCAGCTTTGATGGTAGATGTGGAAGTTTAGTTTTGTCTTGGAATCCTCAAGGCTAATTAGCGGGAAAAAACCAGCTAACTAGCGGGAAAAAACCAGCTAACTAGCAGGAAATAATCAGCTAACTAGCGGGAAAAAAAGGAGCTGACAGCTAACATTTAGCTTAGAGTAGTGATGATGCCGCTACGCTACTGGAAACTTCAAAATCTGTTAGCACAAGAAAAATTACGCTACTTGTTAGCGTAGAGGTGAATTTTCCCAGCTAACACTACAAAAAAATGGCTTGAAGAATTTGTCGCTACGCTAACTGTTAGTGTAGCGGAGTGTAATTTCAGCTAACGCTACAGATTTTCTGGGGAAAAAAAACCCCGCTACGCTAACAGTTAGCGGTCAAATAGCGTAGCGTAGCGTAGCGGCCCACTGTTGGGAGGATAATATTCAGTGTACTTACAAAATAAGGTACTGGGTGAATATGCTGAGGAACCAATCCTAGGCCAGAAGAGGCCTCCTTTTATATTCTAGAGGTTCTTGTTGAAGGTCCTAGAATGTTATTATGATTTCTGCTCTAATGGGTTACAATTCAAATGTACTATGATGTAATGGGAATTGTTTTATATTGAGCACAGTATTTTCTATATCCCCATGACCTCATGACATGTATGTGTAACCAATCACATAATGAGACAATTCTTATAATAGAATAATACTGGGAAATTACCATGCACTTAGGTAATTTCTTTCTTATTTACATAAATTTATATTATTATATTTATGCAAATGATTTTTATTGTTTCTCAGCTTTTTATAACAATAATCTTAATCTATATTTTTATGGTTATTCCTTCTCCTACTAAGTGCCTTCTGAGATTTGGTAAAGTACTAGAAGGAGTAGGAATTTGGTTTTGGTTTAAGCAAGGTACCCCACTTAATCCTTCATGAAAAGTTGATTTCTGTAATAATATTCTAGGATATATTATTATTAATACAATATTTTATTATAATTTACAGTCAAGTCAGTTTGTAGGATACTCTGGAGTATCTCTAGGGCTGACAATATATCTGTACTTTCAATCCAAATGGAATAGTACATGTAAACTCTCTTTTAGGTTTGATAAGTGATAGATTTTCTTGGTGGAGATTCATTGGACAATTCCATTGTAGAGATTTTGAGGGCAAGTGTTTGATCAAAATAGAAGCATAACACACAGCTTCATCCCAGAAAGTTAATGGGACTGACAACTGAGCTAGAAGACATCAAACCTTCAGAATCAGTTTCTGATTAAAGCATTTGGCAAGCCCGTTTGTCTGAAAATTATTTGTGGGCCCTTGTTCAATAGATACGTCCAGCATTTTAAGCTTTTATTGTAGATAGTCTGATGTATATTCCCCTCCTTGATTGGAGTGAAGATACCCGGGGACTTGTCCAGGCTTATCATGAATGTCCGCCTGCTACTAATTCAGAGACATCCTGACTATAGCAAATTATATAAATATTATTTCAAAGTACAACTTCTATTCTTACCTTCAAGAGAATGCACACCTTAGTTCTTTTGTGTCAAAAGAAATTATCAAAAATAAAACATACAACTCAGAATCTACATATAACATCTACAGTGTAAGGAATACTTAGAATATTATTTCAGATTCTGAATCTATATTTAAATTAACCTAGGTTAGCTCAACAAACTTACCCCGTAATTATTACTCCTTCATACCTCTTCACAGGCCTTTCAAAGTTTTTATATCCATAACCATAAGAGTATGCTAGTAGAATATTTAGTTCAGGTTAATACAGTTTGGGCATGATGCATAAATAAAGTTTTCATTTTCATTTCTATATTTACATGTACATGGCACCTGTAATAAAATCAACAACCAATGCATGGCCATACTTTTCCTACTAAGGCCAACATAACCCAATTGGTTGGTTTTAAAGGAAACAATTGTCCAAATAGAAAGAATAAAAAAAATTATTCACCTTACTGGGAATAATAAAACACTTTACCCCTTTTGAAACATGTAACTACACCCTACCATAACTAAACCAGTTATACAGGTAACTAGGGCTTAGTAGGAGACTAGACTGGGCAAAACACAGCTCCTGCTTCGCCCCCAAGGGCCCAGAATGGATATTTAAACAGCCCTTCTTTCCCAAGAAATTATATCCCCATCTTCATTTACATTTACCAGCTTTTACCATCTTATAAACCAGTCTTATAGCCTGTTACATAGTATAGTTTCTGCTTGTTTTATACCTGAAGTTCATCAACCACCTGCTTTCACCTGTTTCAGAACTGAACAATAACCTGTTACTCAAACTTTTGGGCGCTTCTGGACCATCTACAACTTCCTGAAGAACCCCTGATTGGAAATAGAACCAGTAAGACTATTTCCACTATTCCTTCAGTAGTTATAGTCTAGGCGTTCTCCTTGTTCAAAGGACTAGACTTTCAGGTACCCAAAATACCCCCTGTTCACTCAGGTCCAGATTATTTTAGAGGGCACAGTAAATACCCCTGTAACTCAGGCCTCTGTTAATAAGAACTTCAAAGTGTTTATATCACCAGGAAAAAAATGGTGGCACCCACATGAGGGTGGCTCCTCCTCTCTCAGTCATATCAAAGGGTTTATCTCTGTACGTGCACCCATTGTATCTGTGTTTTATATGAGGGATTGTCCCAGGTTTATCTCAGGGTCTATCCCAAGATGATCACAGGGACCTTCTCAGGGTTTATTAAAGGGTTTATCCCAGAGTTCATCTCAGGTTTTGTAACAAGGTCTGTCTCAGGTTCAATTCTATACTTATTTATGTTTAGGTTTAGGTTTCATCTTTATTGTTTTCATTTATATTTTTCTCATTTTTATTGTTCTATATTTGCTCTTTTTTTTGTTTGTGTTTTTTTGTGGAAAGTATGAGTAAGGCCTGGACTAGCGTGCCCAAATGATTTTGCTATGTGTTTTTCATTTTTAGTCAATAGAATCCCCATTTATAAAAACAATCCACACCCACAATAGGACGGTTCACGTTAGCTAATTTTAGAAAATGCATAAGCAAATCTCAGGAGACTTCCCCTGAAAAATTCACAGGGAGAGTAGGTTATACCTTTCTGACAGGCTGCTGTCCTGTTGTTCTTTTGGCCCCTAAGCAGTTTACATCAAATTTTCTGAAACTTTTAACTGAGAGTTACATAGAGCTGATAATTATAGAGATAACCTTAGTTGTTAGCTCACAACATGTACACATCAGGATTACTTTTCAGATTATTGGTATGAATAAGCCTGTGTTATCTTGTCTTGAAATCCTATCATAATGTGGATGCTACATGCAAAAACACAGAAGTTTGCCCCAGGGCTTGGGGAATGCAGATATGCTTACAAATAGAGGTATATTCCATGAGAAAGCATGCAGATGATTTATTTGGACACAACATATGAATATGTATTTCTTCAGATTCCAATATTTCAGGACCAATTTTTGAAACGAGAAACTATCCACTACCCAAACCAACCTCTTACTTCCAATGTCTCAGTTTGTATGCCTTGGATTCTGTCATCTACCAGTCATCTTAAGACCAGACATCAAACCAGTACAAACACCAAGCTATGCCATTCTCCACCAAGGAAGAAAGAATATACACGTTTGATGTTCCCACTCAGATTTGGTTGGTGATTTAGAAGAAGAGACAAGTGTTTGGATTGGTCCTTTACTAGGGGATCTTGGTAGTGTTTCAAAGCCACTAACCGAAGGGGTACTTGGATTGGAATCTTATGAGAATACAATCTTCATAAGAGCTTTCTTCAATTATCATGGAATGGAACGGGCTTCAGGACAAGTTCATGCGTTTGTCTTCACGCATTCATCACAAACGCGGAATGTCCAATGAATCTTCAACTGGGCCAAGATTTCACTAAATGAAATATTAAATTATCAAAGATCATTTTTCTTCAATACACCACAGATCCAATTTACACATCAAGAATACAATAGGCCCCATGATAACATAGGACTGGATGAAGCTGGACGTGTCAAAGGTTGCCGAGTTCAACTAATGACTCATCAAGTGAAGGCTGTTGAATTCCTCATGCGCTGTGAATCAAATTCCCCATCAATAGGAGAAACAATCTGGCAGCATACCAACAACGAGTGGATTTGACAAGTCTATGCTGAAGCTGTGAACGACAGGAGAGTTATTCTGGAAATCAACTTCAACTGTAAGGGAGGGATCTTGGCGGATGACATGGGACTAGGAAAGACTCTGGCCACTCTGTCACTTATCCGTTTAACACAAGGGAGTGCAGCCAAATTTTTGAAACAAACTAGTTCTAGCCCAACATCACACCTCAGAGTACCTTCCACCCTTGTGCAAAGCAGAGGAGGGGGTTCAAAAAAGAATTTTTCTTCTGCTGTCTGCTAAGAACTGTGGATCAAGGAATTTCTAACATTAAATTTGCTCACACTATACCCTGAGAACTTTTCAACAAGTCAACAAGAAGAGGAAATCAAAACCATGGTACTGTTGTCAACACTGATGATTGGGTTCAAGAAGAACTAACCCAATTTCAGTCCCGCCAAAACTTTCTTCCTTTTATCTTTTATCTGGCTCAGTCCATGGAATTTTCATTGCCTCCTGTGATTTCTGACCTTATTTGATTTCATACTGTATGGATTTTTTCTGTGCACTTGAAGCCATTAAATCTCACTCATACACCCTGGCCATTCCTCAGGAAGAAATATGGATCAATTTGGGTATATACATTCAAAACATTATTGCATCTATCTTCAATTCTCCAGCTGATGACATATCCCAGTTCAGAACTCCTACTAATCATTCCCTTGCTCAATCCGTTGCCCATGACTTCATGAATTACTGTAATCAAAGACAAATACACAAGTCCCTAGCCCCAGCCCCCCGCTGTATCTCTTCTAGTAATTGAGATCTTATTTCCATTGTGTTTCTTTTATGGCTTTTAGTGATGTTATTTTTTCTGATATATTTTTTCAATACCAATAAAATCCATGAACACTTTTGGCTTGTTAATTTTCCCTTAGAGTGTTTTCACTGATATGTACCATCCATAAATCATGAATTTATGGACACCGTCCATGAATCATGAATTTTTGGATGGTGTCCATAAATAATCAATCCATGGATGCCACCAATAAATCATCCATTTGTGGATGGATTCCATAAAGCATCAATTTGTGGATGGCTTCCATAAATAATCAATTTATGGACACCATCCATAAATCATTCATTTATGGACGCCGTCCATGAATCATCAATTTATGGACGCCGTCCATAAATCATCAATTTATGGACGCCTTCCATAAATCATCAATTTATGGACGCCGTCCATAAATCATCAATTTATGGACGCCGTCCATAAATCATCAATTTATGGACGCCGTCCATAAATCGGGCGTTGATAAACGCACGCCAAGCGTGCACGCCAACGCCAACCTGCACGCCAATTTGTTTTGGCGTGTAGGCCCCGCACGCCAATTGTTTGGCGTGCGGGTCCCACACGCTCACGTAATTGAATGGGCCCTCCCATTCAATTACGTGAGCGGGGGATGTGTATATCCCATACACATAATACATACATGTATTATGTGTATGGGATATACACATCCCCCGCTCGCGTAATCGAATGGGAGGGCCCATTTGATTACGTGAGCGAGGCCCCTCCCGGCTGACAAGGTTATACAACCTCGTCAGCCGGGAGGACTTCCTCCCGGCACGAGGCTGTATAACCTTGTCAGCCAGGAGGACTTCCTCCCGGCTGCCTCCCGGCCGACGAGGTTATACAACCTCATCGGCCAGGAGGACTTCCTCCTGGCCGACGAGGCTATACAGCCTCGTGCCGGGAGGGGCCTCGCTCACGTAATTGAATGGGCCCTCCCATTCGATTATGTGAGCGAGGGACCCGCACGCCAAACAATTGGCGTGTGGGACCCGCACGCCAATTGTTTGGCGTGCGCTCCCACATGCCAATTGTTTGGCGTGTGGGAGCGCACGCCAAACAATTGGCGTGCGGGGCCCACACGCCATTTTTATTTGGCGTGCGGGGCCCACACGCCATTTTTATTTGGTGTGCGGGGCCCACACGCCAAATAAAATTGGCGTGTGGGCCCCGCACGCCAATTGTTTGGCGTGCGCTCCCACACGCCAAAAAAAATTGGCCTGCAGGTTGGTGTTGGCGTGCGCGCTTGGCGTGCGTTTATCAACGCCCCCATAAATCATCAATTTATGGGAGTCGAGCGGCACCCACCCCGAAGATATGGCCAAGTCGGCTGTTCCTGAAAATGCCACCTCCCAGGCTGATACATTGACTATAGCTACATCAGCATCTGTACCTTCGTCGCAGCCCCCCTCATCTAAACCTCAACAAGGATTGGCACAGAGCGAGAAACCTCCGCACAAGCAAGTGGAAGATCTTCTGAAAGAGCTTAGCGATTCTATGTCGAGCGGTACGCAAGGAAACACGACTACTAACACATTGGATGACGATGGTTGGCGCGGATTCATGGCTGATCTCAAGCTGCCAATTGCCGTTGAAGATGACGAAGGTAGTCAACCCCAAGACGATGAATTACTTGGCTCGTGGCTATTTGATGAGCCTCTTGGGACCTCAAAAGACAGTCCTCGTTTGGGCAACGGTGGATTTGATATGATGTACATGGGGCCGACCATGGCAAGATTCATTGAATCTAATTCATCATCCGCGACCAGTAGAACAAATGGTGATCAGAGTAGAACTGAAGGTGCAGCAGCGGCACAAGTGAAAAGTGGAACTCAGGAAGGATTGGGACCCACTGTCTGGAAGACAGAATCTATGAGAAACTTTTTATTTGACACCAACCAATCAGTCTTTGGGTCTCATGAAGAGTCATCTCCGACGGCTATGGGTGAAGGTCGGGCAGCTAATGGCCCCAACGGGCCAAAGTTTCCCAACGGAGCGGCTACAGAGACGCCCGAGTTTTCGCCGAGTAAGCTATCCAGTGATTCAACCCCCAAGTCTGTTGGCTCAACTGAGGGCCACTCTGGTCATCCCAAACGCCTGCTAAGCACCCATTCCGCTCATACTAACGCCCCACAAGTTACATGATGGGTTTTGATGACAAGAGTACAATTGGTATGCCTGCCAGCTCTACCAATGGATCTAATGCTGAGAACGACAAGAAACATAAAGGGATCAGCCAGTTCAGGATCAGAGAGGGTAGTGGTGGGTTCACTGGACTCAACAGTTGTAGCGTCTTGAGTGACGAGTTTTGGTTGAGGCCGTTTGTGACGGGTACGAGCTCAAGAGGACCTCAAGAATCGGACAAGGTGGCTGTCCAATCCAATGGCCACTCCGACCCAGCCAGCTTTATTGCACAGAATGTGATGAATTCTGCCGTCGGTAGTGCCGGAATTCAGCCTGGAGAGAATCAGGAGGTTGTGAGTGTCAAGTGAAAGTAGCTTTCAGATCTAAACCAATCTTTAAAAAAATCTAAATATATTTATATACACGTATCCATTTAGTTCATTTTCTTTCTTCACTTTTTATTTGCATTGGTTAAACCAAACATTCAAAATCTTGTGACGTGCGGGTGTGTGGTAGTTGATGTATGAAAAAAAACGTATCATAATATATAAATATGACTAAGTAATTTTTTTTGCTCTGTTATTTGCTCTTTGTCTAGATATCCAAAAGGAATTTGTTTATTCTTTGTTCCATTCTTTTTATCAGTCTCTTGTCATCAACTGTCCTTGACTCTTTTTTTCTGTTTCTCTCTTATCTCACTCCCCCCCTTAAATCATCAATGTGTGGACGCCATCTCTGGTTATTGAACCCCTTTGTGATGAATAGCTCAACCTTCATCATATCACTCATCCTTCCCTCCAAAAGTCATTCGTAGAACCAATCTATCATACTCATCATCAACAAAACCAAAATTTGATCCTCATTAGTACCAATCACTATCATCAACTCAGACAAAAAGCCCCCAGTGCCATCAATAGCTTTGCACACAGCAAAGGACAGACTGCCATCCTAGTCTTCTATACCAACCAGGTCAGCAACAACAAAACTAGACTTGCAGATTAAAAAAAAAAAAAAAAACACTCACTCTGGTCAATTCATTCCTAACAGTTATTCATCATCCATCTCCCACCGCCTGGATCTAACCTTGAAATAAAATTTGAAGTTTAATCATTTCATATTGGTCCACTCAAATTTACTTGAGATAAAATGAACTTTTTTAGATTGGACCTAGGACCTAGATTTGTTGTAAGTCTTGTCTTATGACAACTTTATCTTTCTAAATTTTTATTAATTTTGGTGCTGTGATAAGTAAATTTCAACTCTTAAGCTTAATTATTTAATTGAATGTTTGTTGTGCCTGCACACTCAAATCCCTAGAATTAATTTCTGGGCTGACCAATTAACTTCTTAAATGCACCAGCAAAAATATCAAGTGATCTGTCCTAATAGGGTAGCTCAAAACTGCTGGATTTTGGCTAAATAAAAGTCAGTCAGTTTACAAAATTCACATAATTATTTACACCAGGACATTTGGTGTATGACTTCTCCTGGGAATCTGCACTGTGCAGTCACTAAAGATTTTTACTTACAGGTCTAAGAGAGAATTCACGTCCAGACATTTTCTAATTTGGGATCCCCAGGCACTTTGAGCTATGCAAATTCTTAAGAATTTACACTTTTATTTCATGCAAAAATTCATTTCTTTCCACCTATTAGATATGTTTACTGAGAAAATGCATAAGTGGTTGGATCACTTTGTTTTCTACATTTTCATTTCTAATTCCAGTGTAAAGTTTGTTTGGAGTTGATTGATTCCAGACAAATTTACACCACCAAAAAAAGCTTGCATGTACTGAGAATGAGAAATTAAAGTCTAATTTAGAAAGTATAACCATCCAGGTGGTGTCAATTCATCCATTCTGTGGTAGGATGAATCCAAGCAAAAATTGGAACTTTTTTATTACTCTGTGGCCAAAAATTAAAAGGATGATATAAGCAGGAGACACACAGTAGGATAAGCATGAGATAAAGAATAATATAAGTGTGAGATAATCATTAATATAATTGGGGGATAAACAGTGAGATATGCATAAGATAAGCATGAGATACACCAGGAGCACCCTCATTCAGGTGAGACCACTTTTTCTGTGGTGTATCTTTCACCTTTTTTTACCCACTTTTCACTGCACAATCTGAAGCTTTCTTTACCTTGCATCCTGTGTAGCTAGAAGAATCCAGTTCTTGGAATCACAGAGGCTTACATTTAATATCCAGAATATACTTGAGTAGTTGGTCAGCTGTTTGGGCTTTATGTTTCAGGAATTATACACAATTGTATCTTGAAAAATCATCCACAATAACAAGCACATACTTGTAGCCAGATTGTGTTTTTGGGAAGCTGAATCAACAAAAACTGCCGCTGCGAGTCACCCAAAAAGGTCTATGAGTGCTGGGAAGATAAATTGCCCTTGGTTTGAAATTATCAATCATATTTATGTTTGCAAAAAGACTGCACTCAGAATGAGTGTCATAATTTAGCTTCTCCAGTGCCTTGTCCAAATTTCCATTCAATTTGGGTTGATTCATCTTGATTACGAGTTCCATTAGTTCTATAAGAAGGTGCCTCTTGCTACCATGTAAGAATTTTAGGTGTTGTGCCCTTCCTATTTAGTTGAAGGATTGTATTTCACTCTTAAAAAACAGATGAACAACTTAATAATAGAAAGAAAAATAGAGTCAATATTATGAAGAACAATTTATAGAGTTATTGATTACAGTAAAATTGATACCTTAATAATAGCACTACTGTTATTCTTCAATATTATTTCTGAGATCCAAGAATTGATGGCCCTGGAGTAGGAGCACTGCCAGCATAATTGCCTAGGTTGAGTTCATCCCAGTTAAACTAGGATGCAAACAACCAATTTAAAGTAGGTTGGCCTCAACCAATGAAATATAAAACCAAGGCGGGTCCCTTGGATATATATTTCATCAGTTTATTTCAACCAAGTTTAAATTGGTTGAGTGCATCCCAGTTTAACTGGGATGACTTCATCCTAGGCAATTATGCTAGCAGTGGAGGTTATTGAAGGAGAGTTGTTATAGTGTTTGATTTCCTTAAGTTTCTGAAGACATTGATTCAAGTTTGTTCCTTTTCTTGTGATAGATTCCCAATGAGATGAACTACTTTGGAGCCTAACTCTTCAAAATAGAGTTTTCACACCCTAGATACTTTATTCTACTCCTCTTGCGCTCAGGATGTGATTCAGTTGAGATACCTTCTGTTGTGCAGTTGTTAATAACTTCAACAGGGAGTGGGACTTGTTGGCTAAGAGGAATTCCTCCCAGAAAATGAGGTTGTATAACCTCTTGGCCGGGGGGAATTCCTCCCAGCTGAGATGTTATACAACCTTGTCAGCCAGGATTAATTGAGGTTATACAACCTCATTGGTTGGGAGAGTTCCTCCCAGCCAATGAGGCATCAGAGATGTCCAAGTTGGACATCCCGACGTAATCCATTGGCATGTTGGCACCTGCCAACACACCAATGGATATCCCATAGGCTATGGGTATAGCCTATGGGAGACTATATCCCATGGGCTATACCCAGGGTGTGCGGGCCCACCAGCATACATATTGGCGTGCAGGTGGGCCACCGTCAAGCACGCCAATTGGGATTTGTGTGCTTCACAGGCACACCAATCCTGATTGGCATGTTTTGCAGGCACGCCAATGGATGGGCAATGGGTGTGCCTCATGTTGGCGTGCCATAAAACACGTCAACACCAAATGGTGTGCCCATCAAAAAAGGCTTGCAGGGGCGTAAAAACACACCAAATGGGGTTGGCATGCGTTTATCAAGCCCCAAGAGATGGATGTTGTTGAGGGTTGCTGAGCTTGCTGGGGGCATTGTGGCATTGGACTTGTGAGACAGAGCGCTGGACCGGATGACTTGATTTTTTGAGGGGTGCACCAAACAGACCAACTGGCATTTTTATATGACAGTGGCCAGCTTAAACAGCCATTTAAGATTACCTAAGCCCAGTAATAATCCCAATAAGAGCATCCACCATTGTTTTGCTAAAATTTCTGCAACTGCAGAGCCTTTAGCGAGGCGCACAGGCCTCCGTAGCTGCCCAACCAAGAAATTCCACCCTTGCGGCTTGGTATTGTGCCTCTTCTACTGCCGAACTAAGCCGCTCCACCCTTGTGGACTCGTCAAACCCTTTGGTAGCTGGTCAATAATCATCAACACATGGAAAAAAAAAAAAAAAAAAAAAAACACACACACAAGTAATACAATCAATAAATTAAATAAATTAAAGTAAAATAAAATAAATAAAAAATAAAAAATAAAAAATAAAAAATAAAAAATAAAAAATAAAAAATAAAAAATAAAAAATAAAAAATAAAAAATAAAAAATAAAAAATAAAAATAAAAAATAAAAAATAAAAAATAAAAAATAAAAATAAAAAATAAAAAATAAAAATAAAAAATAAAAAATAAAAAATAAAAAATAAAAAATAAAAAATAAAAAATAAAAAATAAAAAATAAAAAATAAAAAATAAAAATAAAAAATAAAAAATAAAAAATAAAAATAAAAAATAAAAAATAAAAAATAAAAAATAAAAAATAAAAAATAAAAAATAAAAAATAAAAAATAAAAAATAAAAAATAAAAAATAAAAAATAAAAAATAAAAACCCTCCAAAAGGGAAACATGTCTCTAATTGACATGTTTCCCTAAATTTATTTTTCAGATGTTTTTTGGGGGGGTTGGATCATTTGTTTTCTTTTTTGGTGGCTGTCATCATGGTTGACGGCTGAATGTTGGACTTGTCTGGCTGGTTGTTGGACTTGTTGAAGCTTGGCAAAAAGTTACCCTACAGAGCTTGGTAGGGGTCCCTAATTTTAAAGACTCAGACAGAGAAAATTGCTGAGTCTCTAGTTAAGGAGGTCTAAAGAGTGCACAAGGGTGGTGCGCGGGGGCTTTGTCTCTGTAAAGTTGGCTTACCGAGCCACTTTACAGAGACAATGGTGGATGCTCTTTTTTTTTTTTTTTTTTTTTTAGTGCAGATTTGATTTGACATTGCGCACTATGCATATTCATCTTAAGGACACGTGTAATACAGGTGAGATAGAGTGGAGAGATATATCTAAGTTTCCGTACAAATTTGCCTTAGAGGAAACAGGAGAAAGTCATGAGAGGAAAGGAAAACCAAGAGAAAGAAGGATAAAGAGAGAAGGAAAGAGTCACAAAAGATCACAAGCTAGGGTTAGATAGAAGAAGTTATTCATGGGTCCCTTCGGTGTGTTCCCCCTGCCGGAATTGCGGGAGTCTGGCCGATGATAGAATGAAAGTCTCGGTTGCCTTGAAGGCTCTAGGATTGTGGAGAAGAGATCGAGTGGTGATGGTGTCAATCCTTTCATTGTAGAGGGTGGTCCTAGCTATTGCCCGTTCTTTAGAGAACCTGGGGCAAGAAACAAGGTAATGGTCGACGGTTTCAGGAAGCTCGCAAGTCATGCAGATGGGGTACGGAGATCTCTTGCACTTGAATTGAAAAGCGTTAAGGAATGAGTGGCCTGATTGTAGTTGGTGGAAAGCAGCTTGAATGGGGAAGTCCGCCCTGGGTGAGCCTTTCCAAATTCTGTGTTTTGACAGTAATCTGGTCTTCTCGGAGGTGATGCTGCCTACTATGGCACTGCCAGCATAATTGCCTAGGTTGAGTTCATCCCAGTTAAACTAGGATGCAAACAACCAATTTAAAGTAGGTTGAACTCAACCAATGAAATATAAAACCAAGGGGGGTCCCTTGAATTTATATTTCATCAGTTTATTTCAACCAAGTTTAAATTGGTTGAGTGCATCCCAGTTTAACTGGGATGACTTCATCCTAGGCAATTATGCTGGCAGTGTGGTGTTGTTGAGGTGGATTGGGTTTCGAGCCGCTGCCGCTTGCCTATCAGCCAATTTGTTTCCTTCAAGCCCAACATGGCCTGGGCACCATCAGATGATAATCTGCGTTGAGGGGGGAATCAATTCAGCTGTTTTCATAATCTGAGAGAGGATGTACTGCCCCGGTTTGGGCGTATTGGGGCTCTTCAGCCTGTCAATTGCAGCCTGGCTGTCCGTCAGTATAAAAACTTGGGCTCCTGCCTCCGGCAGCCGCTTCGCCACGCTCAGTTCCAGCCCTAGCCTGATTCCCACTAATTCACACTCGAAGTTCGAAGCTACTCCTGGTGGTCCTAAGAAAGCAAGTTTGGAGGAACGGCGGTCTGACGTAACCGCTGCCGCTCCTAGCCCCTCCTCGGGGTGGGCAGATCCGTCAGTGAAAATTACCAGGTCAACTTCGGGGTTTAGGGAGTCAAGGAAAGCTGTAATGGATTTTTTTGCCTCCTGTTTGGTCACCCTGTCGATAATCAGCTTCATGGTTCTTTCTGGCCGCCAAGGAGGATTGCCATCAATGAAGAATTTGATCTCTTCCATTTGTTTTGAAGCTAGATTGGTTAAAAATCTGCGGTTGAGTGAGGTATGAACCGGGCTGGGGAAAGACCTGGCTGGCCAGGTAAGCTCGGTTTTGATTTGCTGTTCAATGGGGGATGCCTCATAAGCTACCCGTGTCAATTTGGCCAGGTAGAAGTTAGTAATTCTATTCTCTGCAGTCGTGGTAATACTACGGAAGGGAAAAGGATGCTCTAACTAACTAGGTTTGATGACTAAGTACATGATTATGTAATAAGTTAGCTTATGTAATCTTGTATCTTCCTGATTCTCCGTATCTACTCTAACACGCTAAATGTGGGATAGCGACCGTGTTTAGCGACGCCCGTGGAGATGCTCTTAGGACCGATGCCGAGGCAGCAGGAGCTCACCGCGTGTCTGTTATCAGCATTTTATACCAACTATCCGCATACTTGGACTCTTTACATTCATCCCTCATCTCAAATTAAATAGCACATATTTCTATTTAAGTTATAAATATTTACATAGTTTCTCACTAAATAACCAGAATGGGTTTCAAACTGGTTCCGGCCAACATATTACATAAACTGAGTTGAACATCAACTTCTACTTAAAACTCATGTCTCCAAGCAATCTACGACTTCAAGTCGCTTTTGCAGAGTGGCGAAATATTTAAATCAATACGTTTCTTCTCATCTACTGTTTATACCCGGCCGTTGACTCTACATCGTATACCATCATACCCATTCCAAGCAGTTTTCTTACAACCTCAACTGGCAAACTGCTCCTAAGGCTGGTGTGTGAAGGCCCACATCCTGACTTTTCTTTTGGCAATAACTAACTAACTAACCTTCTGGGTTTGATATGTACCCCAGAACTTCCAACAAATCTCGACCCGTCGCCCAGCAATTGTCATTCAAGAGAACTTGATTGAAACAACCTATCTTGCTGGATTATCCCTGAGCAATCCGCCATCCTTGTAACGTTTCCTAGTCGTAAGTTTATTTTTCATGGATTCATGACAGAAACCATATCCGGTATAGAATAAATTCTGATCCAATTCAGCTTCCCGCAGATTACCAGAATGAACCCATCACCAGAGGACCTAACGAGCCCACAAGCTCGAGGTTTGCAATCAGAGCACGCCATCGTTTATGATCGATATGTAGAACTCCATCCAAAGGATCCGAACCCTCGAGATTCGGTCTCAAGGTTGGTCCGAGAAACTTCATGTAGGTTGAATTACGTTAATCATCCCGCCTTGCACGCATCAGCTCACTTTTTCAAACTTGAAGTACCCAAGGTCGAACAATATCTTGATGATCTTGCCAAAGCTTTTGGCCAACTAGATCCCCAACTACCTCCACAATTTCGCAGTTCCATATGGCATTTTTTTCTTTCCGGTCCAATTAATAACCCTGACACGCTTGTACAAATTGGGATGATAGACCAAGACTTGAATCGGGAATTCATCCGGCTTGCGTTCTTTTATCAGTATCCGAAATGGGCTGCCGCGGATGAGGTCACTTTCCAAAGAATGCTAGAAGTTCTTGCAGCCCCGTCCCGTACGGCGGGAGAGGAACTTCTAAATCCTGCACCACTAGCAGCACCCGACCCCCAGCATCTCGCATCCCTCAAGGAAGGTTACAAGCATGACTACTTGAGGAACGATATAATTGCGAAACCAATCCTCCAACGTCTCAGTAAATATGCGAAAGATTGGACTTCCACCAAGTATTTCGCCCCGTATACCGCCCTGATTGGGCCAAGCATGATTGGAAAGACTCGCTTAATCATGAAGCTTGCGGAAAGCATATGCGTTGTTTATATCTGCCTTCGCGCGCCTGAATCGAATGGACTACCCCCAAGGTCTGTACTGGCTGACGAAATGGCACTTACAGATAAAAAAGCACCCCAACTGGTAGTACACTTTTATCGACTGCTGGCTGCTATTTTCGACGTGGTGGCAGAGTTTTTCTCCTGTCAAATCGCTGGAGATGGTGAGCAGCAACGATTGCTGCAATGGTACAACTACAATCAAGAATCAGGCGGTGACTTCGCAACCCGAGTTCGAGACACAATGAAAGCAGTTGGCCAAGACGAATCAAGTGCTTCTATCGCCTTCACGGAGAAGTTAAAGAAGCTGGAATCAAGCACAACCTTCATTAGCAATCCTGAACTGAAGGTGCTGTTGTCCTTGGATGAGGCACGGGCTCTTATCCAACTGGAATCAAAGGACGATCAAAATTTATCGTACTTTCGTGCACTTGGTCGGGTTTTATCCAATATACCACCCAAGCTCAAGTTCTTTGTCACCTTTACGGACACAACATCACTTGTTGCGAATTTCTTGCCTGCCCTGCGCAATGATCCCAGCGCAAGACCTCCGCCGGATTCCAAAGAGCTGTACCCGCCAATATATGCGATTGGCACCTTCGACTCAAAGGTTTCCTCCTCTCCACCCAAGACGTGGGATGAATTGCTATCACCGAGAAGACTCTTCAGTTACGGTGTCCCATTTTTTCGAATCTATGTCGAGACGGTCGAAAAACCGCCACAGTCCCTAAGAATCGAGGTGATTATTGAAAACGTCAGAAAAATGGCTATCGAAAAGCTCCTTTGCATCCCACCCGCGTCCCAACAACTATCCGAGGGTCAAGTTTTCGCTTTGCTAGGTTGCACAATCCAGCCACAGATATACGAAGCCGCCAAGCTGAATTCCGACCTGGTTTCGAGTCATTTGGCACATTGCTTGTACATATCACCCACGCGGGAACGATTGATCAGCGAGTACCCATCACAATTTGCTTTGTCTGTCGCGGCCAACCACTTCCTCGCAGAAGACGACTCCAGACTCATTGCCTGCATCAAGGCTCTCACTGCAATTATGCACCAAGGACTGATCTCCTCAGGTAATTCTGGAGAGCTGGTCTCTAGAATCATCTTGTTGCGGGCAATGCAGAAAGCCATGTCGATCTCTCCTATACATACCGAGCAAGCGGATATTCCGTATGGGTGTTCAGTTCGATTGGCGGATTTCTTGAAGGCCTTGACTGGAAAAGACGAACCGATCGGGGAAAAGAAAACATCTCAAAAAAGAAAACGACCCGGACAACGAACAGCAGCTGAAACAGGAAACCCAACAAACACCAAAGAACCGGGCTTCTTCGAGTTAAACATGGACGACAATCACCAAGCTCGGCTCTTAAGCGAAGGTCGAATCTTCTGGAACCATTTCAACCAGATTACTTATACACCGCAACCGGCCGATTTGTTGAAGTTCTTGTATCGAGGCCTAGCGGTACAGTGCAAGCCAAATCAAAGGGGATTTGACCAGATGTTCCCCATCTACCTTGCCTCGGGGCTTTCTTCGTCTCCCCTTACCAAAAGCCGCATCTCATTCTGCGGAGTACAGGCAAAGAACGCCGCTTTTTCATTCAAAGAGGAAGGTCCCAAGTGGGATGCCAAATATGCCGAAGTCAAACTCGATGGAGAAACTCCATATCTAATCATTCTCTTCAGCTTTAAAACCAAGTGGACTGATTACACCCTACCAGAAATCCCTCATCGCGGCTCTTTAATTTTCCATGGCCTGGACAACATTGCTTGTCTCACACCCGAAATTTCCATCGCCTTGAACGAGCTTTTAAGTGTTACTCCGGATGTTCGGCGATTTGTACAAGACGATGAACACATCAGACAATTTGTTGAAATAACTCGCGCTTGTGCCTATCGCCTTGATGACCCTGAAGAGGAATCGTTCGACGCAGACGACTAAATGGTTAGTTGATGGATCTCTGGATATGCCCGCATTACTGTTTATTCACCCTGATTTTGTTTCTTGTTTATGTTCGAGCAGCTAAAATGTATTTTCTAGAGAAATGATGCGGTCAGAAAATTTTCACCAGCATATACGATTTAGCCCTTCCTTCTCAATTGACCTGATTAGATGATATGAAGTTAGTAAAAATCTGGTGCAGTTATGAAGAATCTTATGGGTAAGGCACTCCCTGGAGATCAACCCCCACTCATACCTGGTGGACCTATCATGTTTTGTTATTGGACATTATCTTTACATCATCAGCCTAACCAGGGTACAATTTGTGACCAATTGAACAATTTTGTAGTTGGAGAATTGATGGATCTCTGGATATGCCCGCATTACTGTTTATTCACCCTGATTTTGTTTCTTGTTTATGTTCGAGCAACTAAAATGTATTTTCTAGTGAAATGATGCGGTCAGAAAATTTTCACCAGCATATAAGATTTAGCCCTTCCTTCTCAATTGACCTGATTAGATGATATGAAGTTAGTAAAAATCTGGTGCAGTTATGAAGAATCTTATGAGTAAGGCACTCCCTGGAGATCAACCCCCACTCATTCCTGGTGGACCTATCATGTTTTGTTATTGGACATTATCTTTACATCATCAGCCTAACCAGGGTACAATTTGTGACCAATTATTCAAGTTTAACTACAAGTATGGTTGATAAACTTTTGTATAATGAAAAACTGATTGAATCAATTGGATCCATGAGTTGGGACCCAAAACTTTGGAAAGAATGTCCTATATTTAACAAAACTTATATGCTAGACTGAAAAACAAATTGTGAGGTTCCAAGTTGAATCATAAATGGATAAACATATGTGTATCCATCTCATTTGGTCAGGGACTGCTTAGCTCATCCCAGCTGAAGGTTGACAATAAGTTTATGATTCAACTTTGATGATCACTATTGGAATATAACTGCTACAAAAACATGTCTTCAGGGATGAAACTCTACAGCTAAGATGAGCAGATATTTTACAGTTCCTGCAAACAAAGTTTTCTCATATCATGAATTTAGTATATTGCTATATGAACCTTGTTTGAACAGAATGTCACATCTACTTTACATAGGTAATCTGAATACATATGTGTCTCCAAAGAAGGATTTATAAGCCAGAATATAATGGGTTTTTTTCTAGTTTAAGTTTTAGAGCCATAACACCTGTATGTTGTAATGGTGGGAACCCTAAGAGCATCTTCAAGGTATACCTGATGATTCAAATTATACAAGGAGTGATGCTTGAGGGTTGAAAAGTCATTTTGGAAGGAGTAATCACTCTATCAGTCTATCTTGGACTGAGAGTCTTGCTATACTAACAGTGCATCCAAATAAATACAAAGTATTCATACAAATCTAATTAGTATCTCAACTCAAGTTCTAATTTTTACCTAGAGAAGGTAAAGGGTACAACTCTGGAAGATGCTATAACAGTATTAGATGATGGTATGTCCAGAATTGGAGTATTAAGGTTAATAAACCAGGAGGTAAGAAGTGTGGATGGAAAAGTGGGACTCCTTGCCAAGAACACTGGATAAGACTGACTGTAAACAGTTAACAAGAATGGGAGAAAAATAACAGTATTTGTATGAGGAATCCATAATTGGGAACAGGAGAATATTATCAACACTTGAGAAGTTCAGATGACAGATGGTGTTACTAGACAAGGATAATTAATAATGCTGATGTTAAAGTATAATAAGTAAAGGGTTAAGCTGTACTGAAGCTATTGTTAGGTTCCAAATAGACTGGGGGATAGACAGTCATAAGAGGGCTGCTTATAAGTTATAGAAAGTGGAAGGGGAAGAATGTGAGCTCTTCCAGGGCCTGGAGAGAGCTGAGGAAGATCAAAGGTCATACCATCAGCACTGCTATGTTCAGTATTCAAAAATCATGTAAGATCACATCAAAAATAGATCACTAATTAATAGCTGGCAACATAACAACATGTAACAATATATAACATATCCTATCAATATAAATATGATGTGTATTGGATATGTAATCATCAAGGCAGCTTGGTCAACATATTAAATACTTTCTGTATTCTATCTTCAGGGCATTTGGGCAGAACCAGGAGGGGACAAGTGGAACCTGGCACCCTGATTGTTTCACATATGAGGACAGGGAAAGGCCTGCAAGTTAAAGGGCTTGTATAAAAAAAAGTACACTTCAATCCTGAATTGAATATGTACACTTGTGATTAATAAATGTAATAATAAGCATAAGTGAATGTATACATGTCTTTTCATAAGGAATGTTTTGACTAAAGATATAATAATTAAATATGTAATATAGGGTACTGATTGCAGCTAATTGGTACATTGAAGGTACTGTGAAATGTACTCTGTGGTTGACTGTATGGGCTATTCCCATACCATATAGCCTTATAGATCAGAGGTCTCATTCATCACTCTGATCTGAAGGTATGCCTTATATTTCTAATCCATTTCTGTTCTGATTCATTCAAGTCTTAAAATTTTCATCTTGATTTCTAAATTCTCAGGTGTGCCTCCATCTAATGCCGCATTATTTTTACTTTTCAATCAACTTGTTCTCACTCACCACTCAGATTCACAGTGTACCTCCTTATAAATAATCTCATACAACTGTTCTCATTAGCTCACAGCAGACTTGATGCATTATATATTCCTTTTTCTCCTTTTCTCCCATTATTTATCATTTTACATCTCACTCTTTCTGCAGAATTATATAAACATTGAATTTGATCACCATATCATCAGGTTTGAAGTCCTCTTTTCTAGTTTTTAGAAGGACCCAGCTTTGTGTGTGCAAGTACTTTGTGAGCCTAGTCTTCTTAGGAGAAACTTTTAGAGCTATTTGGCTGAAATATAGTATTGGAAACAAAGAAAATACCTATAGCGTTTTGAATTGTGGAAAAGGCTCAACTGCCACATTTTTGTTTATAAATCCTTTAAATTATAACATTAAAATATAAAGGCCAAAACTGTGTAATATAGCTGTGCTGAATTCAAACCACTGGTAATTCATTTACCAAAAAAAATTACATGATTTCTATGTAACTACAAGGGGTAATTGTCCCTTATATAAATGAGGGGAAATGTGTATTGTGTTATTGGTAAGATCTAATGATTAATAACAGGGAATAAATTGTATGTATAAGAGGTAAGAGCTTATTCCAATTGGATGCTAATCAGATGCTGGGGTCTTACCTCACTGATTGACAAGTAAAAGGTGCTAATAATCAAGTCTTTAAGGTATCTTAAAAATTTGGGGGGATTTTTCAAGCATGCAGAGTTGATGATATTAACAGAAAAGGCTGCTATACAGCAGAGGATGGGAATTTTCACTGATAACTCACTGGTTATTAGGATTAAATGGTCTGGAGATTAATTTTCTTGTCATAAAAATGGCCTCCTTAGATAATGGAGAGAGAATTTCTAATAACTTACAGAAATACAATTGTACATTTTAATTATCCAATTTAATTTAGTTTTTGCACATTTGAATGTGTACTTATTTTTATAACTTACACAATTTATTTTTCTTTTGTTGTGGCATTTTCCGCACCAATATTCACAAGTTCCATGATTTTTGAAGTGTATTAGAATCATTCTATGGAATTTTCCCACTCCACAAAATTTGTTCTATGTAAATATTCCAGGAAATGGTTCATTTTTGTCTACATATGTAATCAAAATGTATTTTCACCACCATGAGCAAGTGATACAAAGTTAGGTGAAAGGATTAGGGATAAAGGGGTACTGTGAGTGGTTAACCCCACTTGAACATTCATGAATTTAATGACATGAAAGAATATTACAGTGTTTATAGGTTTGTAATTTATTGTGGTCTTTTGGATACTCAAAGTAGTTTCAAGGCTGAAATAAACTTGGTGGTTCTAGAAAGATTGCTGCATAGCTGTACAAGTCATTTCTAGGAACCAACTGTGAGGTATGTATATGAAACTCTGGCTGAATGATTCTCAAAAATCCAGGTACTATCACCGTGATGAAAGGCCATCAGTTTCAATGAATTTCTAGATTTGATGGTGTGAGTGAGGTACCCCACCTAAGTTTACATGAAGATTTGATTTATCAAATAACATTCTAAATATTATTGTAGCTTCTTCCTGCTGTCCCACAATCCAGACATCCTGTTGTAATAGCTTACAGCCATCCCACCATAAAGAGATAAACCACATCTGTTCTTATGAATCTGATACCTGAGGCACCAATACATCATCTCGTATGAGAGTTCTTTCATCTCACAAGCTAGTAAACTAGCCCCTCTTGAGGGCCTCCTTTTTTGTTTTTGGGCCCCTGAGTTTTCTCTTGAGGAAATCACCCTTCTAATTGATACATGCCCTTTTTCCATAGAATTTTGAAGTTTATAGACTTTTCCAATTTATGCTTCTTTTTGGGATCATTTGAAGAAATTATGTCTCATTTACCTATGATTGAAGTCAGTTTATTGCATTTGCAACAGCTGGATTGAGATACCCCAGTGGCAGGATGTATGTAGCTTGGGTTTTGTTCTCTTCTTCTATCTTATGATTCTCAAACTGTGATAGTTCTTCCTTGAGCCCTTGTTTGTTGGAGCACTGATATTTATCCACTTGTTACTGGGGTTGATTGTTACAGTGACATGCAAGTTCTCATTCTCACAAATTCTCGACCGCGGTGCTGCGTACTGTGGCGCATCTCATCGCCAGCGTCTCTCCAGCTATACCAACCTGGCGCAATCCTCAATCGACTTTCGACTTGAGAAACACCATCTAGAAATCATCTTTGACTTGATCACCAGAATTCCAAACAATCAAGATGGAAGAACCTAAGGTGAGTATTGATCTGCTCCTCGGGAATCAAATGATGCCTACGATTGTTGGCTCACTAAGAATGAAAATAAAAATACTTGGATGTTGGTTTGATTGGTGTTGCCCAAACGATCACAGATCTGAACAGGAAGAAATGTCACTGCAGCTCTTACCCTCAAAGGATGATACCGATCAAGGCGGCCCTATCCTCGGCAATGACTCCTTACAATCTCGTGGTGAACGTAAAGCCCGGAAAGCTCTTGCTAAACTTGGACTCAAAAAAGTCCCCGGAATATCTCAAGTTACTATGCGCCGTTCAAAAGCTGTCAGTCTTCTTTTTGCACTTCTCCGTTTTATTCGGCTTGATCATGAGTTGTTTTTTGATAAGTTATTGCCTTTTTTTGACGGGGCAAACGATGGAATCCTTTTTGATTATTTTTTACAATAACAATGATGATGGATACAGCAACACTTTTTTGTGATAGCGAATGCGGAGGTGTATAAGTCACCGCACTCAAACTGCTACATGGTTTTTGGTGAAGCCCGTACGGATGCGGCCGCAGGTTTAGGGAACCTGACCGGAGGTGGAGGAGGACAGCCAAATGCGGCTGGCGGTTTCCAGCCAGAGATGATGATGTCGAACTCTGCTGCGGGCAAACAGGCGGCTAAAAAGCAAAAGGACGAGCCGGAGGATGCTGAGCCGGAGGATGCTACCGGAATTGATCCCGATGATATATTTTTTATTTTATGTTTATTTTTGTTCTAGTCTGGTTGTCTCTGAACTAGTAGAAAGCTGAAAAGTTCAGAGACAACCTGACTAGAACAAAATAATAATAATTAAATGAATAATAATACATATGAAAGAGAAAATATTACACAAGTAATAATGTGACATAAGTTGTAATAAACCTAAGAAAAATATAATATTTTAGAATATCAACATTATTACATAGTAATAATGTAATAAACAAATATAAAATTAATGAACAAATATAAATGTAATAAACAAATACAAATGAATAAACAAATATAACAAACAATTAATAGTAAAATAAGTAATAACCCATTAACCTATGAGATAAATAAGAATATTATTGAATATTCTGATAGAGCACGTAAAATAACCTAGGGTACCTCAGCCAAAGTATCCTAGAAAACTTACTCCTTCTAATAATGAAATTAACTTAAAGAATACTCCTACTAAGCGCTACAAATACTCACTAGGTATAAACATATGTAATATGAGAGTATTCTAATAAGTATAAGTCCTTAAAATACGGGACAATAACTTAAATAAACTATGTAATTATCCTTTAAACATATAAATAAAATATCAAATAACATTTGACACAAATATCACACTGTTTTATAGTCTTTGTAATATTATTTAATTCTACAAATACATACTTTATTAGTTAACTAATACAATAATACATGAGAGACACGAAACAGGGGAGAAGGAAGAAATTATAATACTTCAAACAAGTCTAAAAGAACTTGCACAATTAAAATAAATAAAATAAACAATAAGCTCTTTTAATCACGGGAAAAGAATAAATGCTGACACTTTCCCAGGATGTTTGCTTGTCAAATAATTGAATGGAGAGCAGGAAAAGTGCCCATAATGCAAGTATTACAAGCATTCTTGTGGTACAGAACTTTATGTATGAAATAACCAAATTAAACAGAAATAAGCATTTGTACCCCAATTTGATCATTTGTTTTGAATATTTATTGATCAGTTGATCAATACATGTTGTACATCTAACCAAGAGCTCTTGAAGCACCCTAAGATGATTTCATTAGATTATTGAAAGGCTGTATTGATCATTTACAGCCTGTACATGTAATAATTTGATAAATTACATCATTTATTTCTACTAAGGATAACTCCTTCCTTGTAGTGTTCCCATAGCCAAAATAACACTTGATGTTTCGCAATCAGGGCTCTGGAAAGGCATTTAAGAGGCCCTTTCTTCCCCCTGTATTTTGATTCCCCAGCTTTATCACATTTACAACCAGCATTCCTCCAGTCCAGCATACTAGTGTCCTGCCCAGTAAATCAGTCCTCAAGACTCAAAGACTCTTTCTCTCAAATCCAGCTCTGTACAGCTGTCCACCACACCTGTCAAACCGCTTCAAGCTGTCCAGTTATCCTCTGAAAAGTCCCCACTCCTCCCCTTAAAGCCTACAGTAAGTCTTTTTCTTTCAGGAGTTGTGGCCCTTTTCAGCCACTATTACAACTGGGATCTAAAAAACCCCTGCTTGCAGGACCCAGTTTATTAAGGTCTCAAATTACCTTTGGAGGGAACTAAACCACCCCTGCTTTCAGGCCCCTCCTAAAAAATTCTAATATCTTTTATATTAATAAAAAAAAAGATATTAAAATCAACCAAAAAACCTTTATTCCATGTTGTTTTTTATCTTGCACCTTGTGTAGCTAGGAGGATTCCAGTCCTTGGCATCACAGAGCGTGACATTTTTCCTACACGCCAATTCAAATTGGTGTGTTTGGAAGGCACGCCAAGGTTTGGCCCGCCCATGGCCAATCCTTGGCATGCTGGCCAAACACACCAATTAATTTCCAAGCTGGATTGGTTTGATGGAACCAATACTAATGCTTGTCATAGAAAATCTTCTCGTAACCAGTTGATCTGTTGATATGATTTTTGGCAAAGATTCCAGTGATTTTTTGAGTGCCTTGGGATTGTTGTATTGAAAGTTAGATACAGGAAACAAATAACTTTGACTCAATAGAATCTTCTGTGACCTATTATCTAGAAACCAAGCTGAATCTGAAAAAGGGTCATGGCCTAAGAAAAAGTAAATACACTTGTTTGAGACTGGCACCACATTTTTTTGTTGATATATGTCAGCTATGTGTATGAAACACTGGCTTAATTTCTATAAATAAGCCAGGTACTACCTACTATCACTGTGCTGAAAGGTTATCTGAATAAATATTTGTATTATTCTCTCTATAGTGTCCAAACTATGCACAGAGGATAACCTAAACTCCTTATAACTGTAGATTTGATATACAAATCAATCAATTGGAGAAGACCAATAGCTAACCATATAGGTTTGGCTATTCTTTGTCTTTTTGGGTAGGTTATAGCAATATAAATTGCTATTTAAGCAGCTGGCAAGCACTTAAGCTGATTGGCTACTGTCAGAGGTGGTAGTCTTGCAGAAGTTTCTCTATAAGGAATAGATCAAGGGCAAGGATGGGGAATGCTAAGGTAACTTGAGACTAATTCTAGTAATAAAGGTTGGGTTGGATAAAGGGAATACACTACTCTAATAGTAGGAGGATCAACGGTGGGCCCGCTACGCTAACAATAGCTGTAGTGTAGCGTAATGTTAGCTTTTATCGCTACGCTAACACAAAGTTACTGTTAGCGGGTTTTTTTTTCAGCTAACGCTACAAAACTTTTGTCAAAAAAAAAAATAGCTGTAGCGTAGCGTTAGCGACTTCAAAAAAAAAAAGTTAACACTACAGGAATTTGTTGTGCGCAGTAATCTGCACTATGCATTTTGCATATCTTCAAACCTAACTTTGGACCGACTCGTCTATTTATTCTCGCTCAACCGGTAGATGTATCGGCAGGATCAAAACGTCAACTGCTTCGATTAAACCCCATTAGTCGAGAATTGGAACAAAGCCGATCCGTAAACTCATCAAGCTCAGAATTCTAGGTAACGCTCTAAATCAACTCAGATACATAATCAAGTATTAATCTACAACTATCAACCACAACTAGGTTTGAGAAAAGAAACATCAAGTTTAGGAGGAGTCAAGGTCAAAAGAATATCACATTCATCTAGTCGTTACTGCGAGGTACTTAGCATCTCTAGTCTCTACTGTTATGTCTTTATTCATTTGTCTAGTCTTGTTATATTAACTTGCTTGGTTTTATTTCTTTCTCTTAAGTCTGTGTTCTGTTAAGATAGATCGTTGTCAATTGTCATTGTTGTGTGTCATCTGCTGGTTGTGTTTAGTGTTGGTTACTAGTCAGTATATTTTGTTTTTGCTTGCTTGGTATCGTCTCAGCCCAGTTTAGTTCATTCTCTGATTTCTGGTCATTTTTCATTTATTTCATTGTTTATTTTTCACTTAGTCTACTACTACTGGCGAAATATAAAATCTCTTCAATAAAGAGTTCTTGATCATCAACACATGGTAGCGAGAGTCAACTCTTGGAATACCTTATTATTCGCTCAGAGTTAGAGAGAAGAACCGTTAAACAAACATGGCAGATATCAACAATAATGACATCGAATCGTCTTCGTCCTCGTCGTCCTCATCGTCAGATGCTAAAACCGGGTCACTTCGCATAGACAAGTTGACCACAAATACTTGGGTTTCATGGCAATCCCAGTTCACATTATATCTCGAAGGCAATGGGCTTAATACTCTGTTGGAAAGAGATTGGACTGAGGAGGAAAGAAAGACGAAACGATTTAGACGAAAGAACTGTCGAGCACTCACGGCACTGTATCAAGCGGTCGATAAAGAACTACACAATGAAATTCTGTCAAGCAACAAATGCTTTCTTACTGCGTGGATGTCACTAGCCACAGCATGCGGCCAGAACTCAGTGGTCACTATTTGCTCAGCTTATCGAGAAGTAAACCGTATGACGTATCAGCTGGGTACTCCACTGCAAGAGCATATTGCGAAGTTCAAATCGGCTTACACTCGACTGATCGAACAAACGGCACATAACCCTATCGAGTTTGGCACGGTGACCCCAGTTATGGCGGCGGCTATGTTTCTTGAGAGTCTTGAAAATGACACTGAGCTTTCATCCTTGATACAATCGTGTTATGACATCAAGCCATTCAATCTCAAGACAGTTACCGATCGCATCTTAATGGAAGCCATTCGCCGAAAGAATCGTTTGGAAAATCAGTCAGCAGTGATGGTAACGACATCAACAACTGTACAACAACAGACACATTCAAAATCTTCAAAGAAAAAGAAGAGACAAAAGACTCAAGACTCTACTCCTCAACCTAAGGCTGTTGCGCCAACTTTGAATAATCAAAAACAGAAGATGTATTCTCAGTCAACGTTGCGCAGTACGCATTCCGAATCTGTTGATCAGCGTTTTGATCGCATGGAAAACTCCATTTCTGAGCTTACTGATATTGTTAAGAAACTTACGTCGACCAACATGTTGGGCATCGTTCATTCGAATGAAGAATCTACATCGAAAATACAAGGCCCATTCGACTACTGCTCTGATCGGTCAACATATTTTATTGGAACCGTTCAGCAGTCGTCGAAGGACTATTTTTCTAGATTCCTGGTTTTCGACACGGGGGCTACTCAGTCTTGTGTAATGAATCTACAACTGCTTCAAGATGTGAAACCACTTACCAATCATCTCTTAAACACGTTCTCGTCATCAATTGAAGCTACTCATGTTGGAACTCTCAAGATTGGCGAATTTTTTGTTAGTCCGGTATATTACGTTCCGAGCGGATGTGCCAATGTGGTTTTGGCGACGCAGTTGATTGATCATGGACTCAAACCAGTGTTCAAAACAGATCAGTTTCTCATCAAAAGTGGCGATAAAATTGTGGCAGTTTTTCCAAGAATTGGAAAGCTGTATTTGTCTCCCGTTTCTGAGTATATTAATGTGATCAATATGAAGATTCCTGAAAGATTCGATTGGCATTTTGCACTTGGTCATGCGTCGGACAAATACGTTGAATTGTTTCTTCGACACACGAATAACTCGGCAAATCATTACACTAAAGGAATCGACTGCAAAATCTGTCAGCTAGCGAAGATACATAGAACGCCTCACAACCGACGTTTACCTGTGTCGAATACTCCATTTCACCAAATTCACAGCGATGTTCTTCAGATCAGCCCGGCATCGAAACTGGGGCACAAATATATTCTTGTGTTGGTCGACGATGCTTCCCGATACAATCGAATTTATTTGTTAAAGGCCAAGTCAGAGTCTGAACGCCATATTCTGGAATTTTTTGCTGAACTTAAGAACAAGATTAATCGGGTTCCGGGTTACTTTCACAGTGATCGTGGTGGAGAATTTAGTTCCACTAAGTTTCTGGCTTCTCTTCGGGAACTTGGCGTGTCCGTCGAACAAGGTCCGGCTGACAGTCCTCAAACCAATGGGGTTGCCGAACGGTTTAACGGTGTTTTACTCGAGAAAATTAAATGTATGCTGCTACAGTCACAAGTTCCTCAGTCTCTCTGGCATGAAGCTGCTTGTCATGCATCGGATATTCTCAATGTGTTGCCACACTCGTCCATCAACTGGCAGTCACCGTCGTCGATGTTGGTAAACGCCCAAGCGTTGATTGAACCAGACCGCACCGGGATGCCACTCATTCCATTCGGTGCTCGGGTAATTGTGCATCGCCCAACGGTGTTGAAGATCAAACCGAGCGGTGTCGAAATGCTGTTTTTAGGATTTGAACAATTCTCCGACGCAGCCCGCTTCCTGGATCCTCTCACTCAGCGAATTGTTATCACTCGAGATTATGTGGTACCAACTGTTGAGGTTGGTACAAACGGTGCCATGGTGCATAAGGACCTGAAAACACTTCTGTGTGAAGTATCCGCCACCACTATTACCACACCAGTGGCTGAAACGGCTCGGTTGACTATCCGTGGTCGTTCTGTGTCCACTGAGTCTCCGGTAAACATTCCTGGTCGGTTTCAATCATCCCAAGGATCGAGGAGATCTCCAGAAGACAGTGTGGAAGAATCTACCGATGAGGAGTCAGATGTTTCATTTGAAACGGAAGCTCGTCGAGTCATTACAAGGAACATAAATCGCCGACTTCAGGGAAATGCAGCCAACCAATCAATTGAAGTCGACAGACCTTTAAATGTTGCTGACTCCGAGGCTCAGAGGCTACCTAATCAAGGCCGTCATTTTGATTTGCCGCCTAGTGCACTGCGTCGTTTGCGTCCGGCTTGGGAATGGGCTGATGAAAATCAACGTCCACCACAGGAAATCCGAGGGGATGTTGATGAGTCTAATATTGTTTCTACTCGGCGACGATCTCAAGTTCGACTTCCAGGCGGTTTGGATGTGCAACCCGATGTTGTAAATCTGGTTGAATCTGTCTCTGTTAATCAAGCATTGTCTAGCGAACGTGAAAAGCCGCTGTGGTTGGAGGCTATGAGGTCTGAGCATGCCTCTCAACTATCACATTTTACGGGTGATTTGGTCCCTGCTCCAAAAGGTGAAAAAATCATTGGCGGTATGTGGATTCTGTCGCGAAAACTGAATGAGGCAGGGGAAGTCGTTCGACACAAGGCTCGCTGGGTCGGTTTTGGAAATCACCAAGAACCGATGAAGCACTATTATGACACTTATGCGTCTGTTGGACGAATCGAGACGTTCAAGGTGTTACTATCCATGTCGATCACATATAAATGGCCAGTTTTTCAGTTTGATGTTGAAACGGCTTTTCTGCATGGGGAAATGGATGCCAACGTTTACGTTCGTCAAGTTTCGGGCTTTGAGGTTCCTGGAAAGGAAAATTGGGTGTGGAAGTTGAACAAGTCTCTGTACGGGATGAAACAGGCGCCGCGTATGTGGAAAAATCATCTCACCACGACTCTTTGAAATCTTGGTCTCACTCCATCAATCATGGATGACGCTCTGTTCTTTAATGCTGATTGCTCAATATACCTGCACATCTATGTGGATGATGGACTTATTGTAGGTCAAAATCCTACTGAAATAAAAAATTTGTTATCCAAATTGCAAGAATCGTATAAGATCAAAATAAAAGAAAATCCCACCCAACACCTGGGGTATGGTATTGAGTGGCGAGCTGATGCTGTGTTTATCCATCATCAGAATTACGTTGAAAAAATCCTTCAAGAATTTAAGATGGATAAAGCAAATGCTGTCAAGTCTCCTCTTCCGACCAATGCGTTGCATCTTGTTGAAGCTGAAGCTGAACCTTTTGATGCTGCCATCATGCAGAAGGCTATGGGCTATATCAATTATCTGGCTTTGCATACGCGACCAGACATTGTGTTTGCGACAAATTTACTCTCACGGTATTCTTCACGGCCGACATCAAATCATTGGACGTTGGTCAAGCATTTACTGCGATATATCAAAGGCACTTGCAAGCTGGGGATTGAGCTCAGAAATCACAACATTCCTCGTGAACTAACTGGTTATGCGGATGCCGACTATGCTATGTCAAGCCCAGATAAAAAATCAACCACCGGCTTTGCGGTGTGTTTCCAGGGAAATTTAATTTGCTGGAAGTCCAAGAAGCAACCGGTCGTTGCTCAGTCAACCACCGAAGCGGAATTTATAGCCATTAACGTCTGCGCCAAGCAAATACGTTGGTTGAAGAATCTCCTCATCGACATGAAGGTTCCCGTTGGTATTCCCGTTATTCGGAATGATAATTCAGGGGCGGTTATTATCAGCAAGGAACTTCGATTGTCTGAAAATGTCAAACACATTGAAGTCCGCTATCAATATCTCAGAGACATCGTCGCGAAAAATCAATTGAAAATCGAGGACATATCTACTCAAGACATGATTGCTGATATTATGACTAAGCCTCTTGGTCCAATTAAGGTGGCTCAGGCCCAGAAACAGTTGCATCTGGTCTGTGCAGATTAAGGAGGAGTGTTGTGCGCAGTAATCTGCACTATGAATTTTGCATATCTTCAAACCTAACTTTGGACCGACTCGTCTATTTATTCTCGCTCAACCGGTAGATGTATCGGCAGGATCAAAACGTCAACTGCTTCGATTAAACCCCATTAGTTGAGAATTGGAACGAAGCCGATCCGTAAACTCATCAAGCTCAGAATTCTAGGTAATGCTCTAAATCAACTCAGATACATAATCAAGTATTAATCTACAACTATCAACCACAACTAGGTTTGAGAAAAGAAACATCAAGTTTAGGAGGAGTCAAGGTCAAAAGAATATCACATTCATCTAGTCGTTACTGCGAGGTACTTAGCATCTCTAGTCTCTACTGTTATGTCTTTATTCATTTGTCTAGTCTTGTTATATTAACTTGCTTGGTTTTATTTCTTTCTCTTAAGTCTGTGTTCTGTTAAGATAGATCGTTGTCAATTGTCATTGTCGTGTTTCATCTGCTGGTTGTGTTTAGTGTTGGTTACTAGTCAGTATATTTTGTTTTTGCTTGCTTGGTATTGTCTCAGCCCAGTTTAGTTCATTCTCTGATTTCTGGTCATTTTTCATTTATTTCATTGTTTATTTTTCACTTAGTCTACTACTACTGGAGAAATATAAAATCTCTTCAATAAAGAGTTCTTGATCATCAACACAGAATTACCTGTTAGCTGACTTGTAGCGGTGTTAGCTGGAACAAACGCTACGCTAACTGTTAGCGTAGCGCTCTTGTCAGCTACACTAACTGTTAGCGTAGCGCTCTTTTCAGCTATGCTACATGTTAGCGTAGCGCCCTGATCAGCTATACCACTCACCCATAGTGAACCAGAAGAGGCTCTCATAAATCAATATTAAGGAGTAAAAAAAAAAAAAAAAACTAGGGAATAAGGATAATAATAATATGAAGGCGGTCAGATAGCAATTATTGTGCAAACTATTTCTATATACAATTTATTTATTTTTATTTTTATTTTTTTCATTAATCCATGAAACAAGGAAGAAATATTGAGACCAATGAACAAGAGCAATAAGAGTTTTATTTATTTTCATTATTTTTTTGGGAAAAATTTGTATAGTTGTTAACTGTCAGCTTGCTACTATGACAGAGCAACCTGTCACAACTTTCCTACAAAAATTATTATGAAAAATATAGAATATCAAATAATAGTTAGATTATTATTTGATATTCTAAATCTACACTAAAAATAACCTAGGGTACCTCACTCACAAGTACCCCTAATTCTCACTCCTTCACTATGTAAATTAGCAAAGAATAATTAGCAAGTACACTTAACAAAAAGAACTTGCATTACATAATGCTTATATATATATATACATATGCTTAAACCCCATTTCCAGTCACGGGAATGAGGTGTTGTGTAAATTAGGGGAGACAGTGTAAATACACCGTGTTTTACTCAAACCCCGCGTACCGCAGTCCGCAGAGCTTGAAGTTCAATCCGCGTAACTGAAAGCCCGCGCCAAAGTTGGGGATATAAGCCCCCGCGCAAGCATTAAGCCCCTTACAGGCTCTCAGCTTGGCACGCGGACTCCACAGTCACTCAGGTACACCCAAATCAGCAAAAACACGCCCCAGTGACCTCATTACATATGTTACATATGTAATGAAGATTACTGGGGACTAAACAATTAAATATATTGAATGGTACTGTTCATTTATACAAATAAATTGATTGAACAAACAGTACAAACAAATACTGTGGCTTATTATAAAATACAACTAAGCCACTAGTATTACATCTATAACAAACAGTACTAATGTACTACAGACTGTAAGTCAATGTAAATAAATAAAATACACTTTTGGTGACGTGTATTCAAAGCAGGGGCTGCTGAAGCGTCACCAAGAAAACAAAAAATGGCCAAAATGTGGTCCAAAGATCCCACAAGTTGGCCAATAATACCTACAGGGTCCCCAGGGGGAACTCAAGACTATTTAAGGAGCTCTTCAACCGCCCAAAGAAGGCTCCTCATGCTTCCCAATACCCACTAACAACCTTACCCACTTCTTATTAGATATATACATCTTTATAACACAGTCTGGTAAGCTTCTTAGTAGTTATTCTTTAGCCCTGTCTTCCCCAAAAACTTCACAGTGCCCATCAAGCTCCACCATCCATCCATCCAAGCGCTTCAAACTGTCCAGTTTCACCCAGAATATCCCCAAGATCCCTCAAGGTTTATTACTAGTAAGTAATAACCCTTTTCTTGAAGATATTCCCCCATTTCCATTCCTGGGATTAAACCACCCCTGTTCCAACAGGCCCCAGTGTTCCAGGTACCTAAATCCTCTGCATTTATTTGTAAGATACCTTAGAGGGATCTAAACCACCCCTGATTTATCAGGCCCCTCTGGTTTTAATTATATTAAATTTATTTAATATAATTATTAACCTATTTTTCTCTCAATTTTTACGTCACAATTCCCCCATATCTTTTGGGAATTGTAACTGTGTACCTTACCCAGAGTTTATATACTCTTTCCATCTATCCTTGCACCACCTGTAGCTAGAAGGACTTGTCCTTGGCATCAGGGAGGCTGACATTAACAATGCCTTGAGCTTTTGCAAACTTTCCAGCCACCTGTATACCGTCTTTCAACCACATGTGACTACTAACACACCTCTCAATTGTCCGTGGGTTCAAGCTTCCTTGGCCACTTGAGCAAAGATCGGCAGCAGAAGAAAATGTACGCTCTGCAGCACAAGATGATGCTGAGCTGGCCAAGTAGTCCCTGGCTAATGATGAAAGAACTGGATATGTTGATGAATGAACCTGAAAAGTTTAAGTAGCATTGTTAAAATCAATATGAGCTAACAAATGCAAGTGGACAAAGCTGAGAACAAATAGAAGCTATACCTTCCACCACCTCAAAATACTATTGGGATCCTTTCCATCTGGACCAGTTAAGCAATCCATGTTCTTGACATATACTTCTAGCTCTTTGCTTTCATCCGATGTTTCAGGAGTGTTGAACAAATCAAATATATTATCCTTTTCAACATTTGAAGTATTCTTGTCCAAGATGTTAATGTTTGATTTTTTCTTCTTGTTCAACAAATCCCTTTGTTTAGCAAAAAGGCGGTCCAAAGTTGCTTCGGCTTCCTCTGCTTTTTCAGGCCAGCAATGAGAGAAGATTTTGATGTGAAACGTTGGGTGAAGAACGGTGGCCATTACGAGTGTTTCACATTCAAGTGCCTCTTCTTGGTAGACCTCAAGCTTTTGTATCATTTTCACATACATTGGATGTAATGGATGCCCTCGATTGCATCCTGCCTCTTTCTTCTTTAAATCAGAGATGGTTTGATGGTAGTTTGGCAATACAAAAGCACCTGTAGGACCATTTCCCTCCATCTCCTTGGTCAAACGGTTAAACGGCTATCAAAAAACATAAGCATTATGTATGAAATATATAAGTGGATCTGTGGAATGAATATATCTTACTTCTAACTCCTGATTCAATTCATTGATCATTATCCATTCCTTGCTGGTAAACAGAATTTCTTTGAAGTAGCCAAACTTCTTGTGATTTTCTTTGCGGCTGGACCGAACAATTTGATCTTGGAATTTACTATACTCGTTGTGGAACTACTCAAGGGACAGAATAGAGCTTGGAAGGGAAATGTATAACTACACTAGTATTAATGTAGGTTATGACAAAGGTGCAGATGTAAGGCTGCCTTCCTGACTAATGCTATGGGGAATGAGTGTAACACTAAGAATAAAATAAAGGTGTGGCTAATTTCTATTTATTCTTAGATGGCTAGTACTGATGAGCTTTGCTACTACACCTGTAAGGTGGGAGGAATGGAAGATGGGGAATGAGTTGTATAAAGTATATATATAAAGTATACTGTGGGGCAGGGTTGGTAGCTTATGGAGTCAAAGTGGGTCAAGCAAGAGAGGGGGCAATCTTCTTATATTGAGGTTTAAGCTGGTATGTATATTTATATATTCCTAAGGGTGATGGTAACTCTACTAAATATGTATACTAATCTATGGGATCTGTAATGTTTTGTATATGTAGGGGGTAATTTAGTAAGTCTGGGGGTCCATTTAGTAAGTCAGGGGGTCCATAAGGGAACAAGAGGGAGGAACAGGTGTCCTTATATGTCTGAGAGAGAAGATGAGCCATCAGGCTAGAGAAAGGAAAATATGACAGATGAAGTAGAATAGACAGTGACACATATGAAATGGTCATGACAGTGACAGATGAGTAGTGAAAGGTAGAGTTTATGTATATGATGTAAGATGTTATGTAGTATATAATGTGTACTATGTATTATGTATCTTGGTTGTGAAATATATCTAATTATAATATGTACTTATTATATTCTATACCTTGCTTTATACTATAACTTGCTGTATTATTCTGAGTTTGCCTGTAACTCTTGAACTATGAGGAATTTGGGGGTAGTTGTAGTGAGGGACTAGGGTTAAAATGGGGTGTAGAATGTGATTATGAAATAATAATAGTGAATATATGTAAGTTTTAGGATTTATGAGTATTTATTTGTAAGTGAATGTGATTTATTAGTGGTAAATAGTCTTGGAATTTATAGTAGTGATGTGGAATGGATCACCACATCCTCCCCCAACTTATTGTCTGACCCCAGACAATGCAGCCAAAGAGAAAAGGCTGGAAAAAGTGATCCATGGAAAGTCCAGAGTATTCCTGTCCAAAGTCCAAATGATCCAAATCCAGTGAAGGTCCAAGCCAGTGTCCAGTATAAGCTAATCCAGTATAATTTGATCCACATCCAGTGTCCATAGTATCCAGTATTCATTAGTCCAGTGTCCATGTGTCCAGTGAAAAGTATTTTAATCTTCTTTTAGTATATATATTATAGTCTTTAAAGTGGTTGAAAATCCTACTAGTATGCCATCTTGATGAATATTTTCTACATGTAAAAGTATCCTTGAAAATCTTGAGTTTATTTTAATTATAATCTAGGTTCATTATTTATTAGACTCAAATACTAAGCCATCAGTGTACTTGTATACATGTATTTCTAATAAATGTTCATTCTAGCCTTCTTATTCTTATTTATATCTTCTTGAAATTCTTGGACACTAATAAATGCTTACTGATAATTCTTCAGGTGGTGGTATAGTAGGAGCAACAATTCTTCTTAGTCTGATTTTATATATCTTCTAATCTGAGTAATCCTTTGGCCTCTGGGTATTGGTGCTGATTTGACTATGTCCTCTGGGGTATGGTAAAGTATCCTGGTATTGGTTTAGGTGGTTTCTGATTTGGTTGGATGCAATTTTAAATGGGTGAATGGTGGAAACTGAGAGACTGGCTCATGGTTCTTGATGGGTTGGAATGAGTGGAAGACTTTATGTAGAATGAAAAAAAGGGAACCTCTGTGTGATGTGATGTTGATGGGTGGAATGAGAAGAATATATATAGAGTTGGTGGTGAGATGATGATAATGTGTAATGAGTAGAAGATATGTAGAATTTGTGATTGGATGATGATGTGTAATGAGTAGAAGATATGTAGAGTATGTGATTGATGATGAGGAGTTGGAATGTGTAGAAAAATGTGTAGAAATTGTGATGATGAGGTGTGTAGAAAATGTCTAGAATTGGTGATGAGATGATGAAGATGTGAAATGGGTAGAAGATATGTGGAGTTTTTGTGATGATGAAGATGAGATGTCTGGTGGTTGAAGAGTCATGTGAGGAGGGAAAGAAAAAAATAAAAAATTCCTAGTGATTTTCCCTTTGGTAGTGCAGTGCTCCTCCCCCAACTTATTGTCTGTCCCCAGACAATGGAGAAAAAAATAGATTTTTAGAGAATGATAGGTTGGATGGATGATGAACTGATGATGAGGTGGGATGAGCAGGAATGAGTAGCAGATAGCCTGGGAAAGAAAGTGATGAGAATAGAAGGTTTTTGTGGGATTTATTATAAAAGCAGTGTTGATGTATTTGTATTATTATGTTTTATTTGTTTTGTTACTAAATTATTATTTGATTTGATTTTATTTTTTTATTTATTTTTATTTTATTATGTATCTGATTTAATTTTACCAGTTTTTATTCTTTTTTTATTATACTCTGATTTAATTTTACTATTTTTTATTTTTATTTATTTTTTTATATTATTTTCTGATTTAATTTTACTAATTTTTTTATTATTTATTTTTTTACTGAATAATTTTTATTATGTATTTGAATTTTTTTTTATTTTTTTTTTATCTTTTTATTTTTTTTCTCTTTTTTTTTTATTTATTTTATTATTAATTTCAATATGTTTTGAAAGAAAAGAAAAAAAAAACTATGCCGGGTTCTATGTCTGAGCGGGTTTTGATATGTATGCGGCGTTCCGGTTTGCGCCCGCGTCGATAGTGTAATGCGGAGGGATTTGGCTGAACCACGGAGTGCAACCGAGACCGATGGTTATCTGAGCACGAAGGAAAAAAAAAAGAAAAGAAAAACAAACCCAGAGAAAAAGAGAAGAAAGAAAAGGAAAAAAGATATCAAAAGGGAACTGGGTCGGCCACCAGAGTCGAATAAGGCTCAAAAATCCCCCCTCCAGACTGTAGTCTGAGAGGCGAGTTCCTCATAAGAAATAAAAAACTATGCCCGGGTCGAGCACCGGCGTCGACAATGTATGCGGAATTCCTTGTCGGTCTGGTTCGTCCACCAGGGTCGATACGGCTTGAGAGATTATCGCTAGTTATTACGCATTTCCGGATCGTACACCGGCGTCGATACAATGAACGCAAATCTTATCGCTGTCCTGGTTCGTCCACCAGCGTCGCTCAGTAGTATAATTTCTTTATTTAAACATCCTTCTCCTCTTGGTTTTCTTTCCTTCCCCGTTCCGACCAAACGTTTGATTTCTATTGCCGGCAAAAGTCCTTCCGGTCCCTTCGTTTGCGTCGTAATCGATCACTCGGCCCATTCGTCCGGCCCCATCCTGCCAATCTTGGTAAGTTCCCCTCTATATTTTATTTATTTAAATATATCTACTGACTAAATTATTTTTATTATACTATTTATTTATTTTTATTTTGCTTTGTTTATGGTGATATTTTCTGAGAATGAAATATGTATAATAAAACTGACTTATTTTTTTTTTTTTTTTTTTTTTTTATTTACTATTTTAGTTTGCAGGGTTTCAAGAGGAAAGAAAAGGATATAATGGGGAAAATTTATTTATTTAATTTTAGGGCTGACTAGCAGGTGGTCCAGAAAAGTGAGTTGAATTGAGGAGCAGGGATATGAGTTGAAATTGATTGACTGATTCTTTTATTATTATTATTCTTTGTTTGTTTGTTTATTTTGTCTAGTTTTTTCCTTCTGTCAAAGAAAAAAGTTGGAGTCCTGGCCCTGGTCTAGGAATTCCTTGGTGGCTGAATTTGCTGGAAGTGTAGTTTCCCATTTCTGGTTGCTGGGGAGAATGATGGGTACCAAGTAAGTCTGTCCAGATGAGTCCATAATAGAAAGTGATTCCCCTTGAGCTCCATTGTATTTGATAGTGGCTGATACATCCATTAAGAAGGGTTTTCCAATTATTAGTTGCACAGGTCCATCAGCCACCCAGAAATGAACAATTCTGGATACTTTTCCAATGGTTACTTCTACCTCCTCAGCAATTCCAGGCATATTAGTATGGTGGCCTCCAACTCCTTTAAGCCTCATTGATTTGGCAGTTAGTACCAGTCCTAGTTGGTGAGCCAGTCCTGCAGGTATGATATTGACCATTGATCCAGTATCTAACAGAGCTTGATGGGTTTGTCCATTAATATTGATTTTAACATATCCAAGGGGGCATGAATAGAGGGTGGTCTGTTCCTGTTTTACTTCTTCTTCTTCTCTGCCTATGACATTAGTTGACCTAGTGGGTTCCAAAGGCAGCCTTCTGTTTGAGATCCTCTTCTTGAAAGCATCAGTGACACCACTAGAGATAGCAAATATTTCTCCATAAGCCAGTTCCATCTTTCCTTCACCAAGCATTCTTTTGGCAACATCCTCTTCAGCTCCTGGGTATTCCTTGGCCAAAGTCTTCTCCAAGTAGGTCTTCTTTTCTGGCTTCTCCTTGGGTGGGTTGTTGGATCCTTGTATGTCTGAGTCCTTGAATCTTACATGGGGGTCTGATTTGGGGTCTTGATTCTGTATCCTGCCTGATGGAACTGGGGTCCTGGCCATATGTAGTAAGTCTTCTGTATCCATGTCCATAATGTTGTCTTTTTCTTTTCTGATCCTTTTGTCTTCCAGATTGGGTTCCTCTGGGTCCTTGGTTCCTCTGGTTCTCTTTCCAAGGTCTGCTTCATAGATGGTGGATTCTTCAGGGGTGATTGCTTCTTCTAGTTGTCCAAAGGAGGATGATACGATGGGTTGGTCCTTGGGGAAAGCTGATACCACAGATTGAATTGGTCTTCTGGGGTCCCATGGAATCATAGTTTTGTCTGGAAGTCTGAAATCTCTGCCATCTCTGATTACTGATCCTTTGGTAACATCTTCTTCTAGGGTCTTACATCTGGTGGTACTGTGGGTGTTTTCAAAGCAATAGTAGCATTTTAAGGTATAGTTCCTGGGGGCTGAATTGAATCCTGGGGCTGGTCCAACTAGGTGAGGAGGGGCTGATCTTCCAGCAGTAAGGGTTGCAAGTTGTTTGGTGATTTCTTCTAATTTCTGATCTGTAGTCCTGGCTTCCAGAGGCTTAGTGGTCCATGGCTTGGTAGTTGAAACAGGGTTAAAGGTATTTACTGGAGGACTTGGTTTGGAGATGGTACTGATTGGATTCTGGGTAGGGTTTTCTGGTTCCATTAGGCTCTTTTCCAAGACTGTAGCTGACTGAACCTCTCTGTGTATGTAGGTGAACAAAACCTGGGTGCTGGGAAGAATATGTCCTCCATCCTTGAGTGAAACCATCTTGTTGTCCCTGAGAAGTTCCTTGGTGATGGATATGGCTAGAGTTGGTTTGAGGGCTTTGAGCAGCAATTTTCTGAAATCCTCCAAGCTGGTGTAGTATCCTAGTCTGACCAAGTAGTGGGTAATAGTTTGAAATTTGGTCCTAAAGCATTTGAATTCCTGCAAAGTGCTGATTCCTCCAGTTTGTGTAGACAGCTTTACCAAGTTCCTCAAGTCTTCTTCAGTGTACTTGACCAAGGGAGAGAGGATCCAAACCTAGTAAGTAGTTGCTCCTTCAAGGTCTCCCAGTCTGAGTCCTCATAGCCAGTCATCTCTTCTACCTCATCCTGGAGGTCTGATCCTCTTATAAAGAAAATAATCTGTTTGCATAGTTCATGGGGAGAGGCACCATCAGCTGACCCAGCAATCTCATACCTTTTTATAAATTTATCCACAGGTATGTTTGATCCATCAAAGAAGAGGTTCCTGTCCATTGGTTTTGATCTTGACTGCTCTATTGGAAGGCATAGAGTATCTGGGCATCCTGGGTTCCTTATCCAAAAAGTGAGTGAATGGAGTTTCTGAATGTTGATGAGAAGCTACTGGAGAATGAGGGTGTGGTGCAAGTTGGTCTTCAGAAGTTGCTGATGAGTTGTTGTTGTCTCTGTATTGTCCAAGATTGGGGATGTTGCCAACATTGTTCCTGGAAGGCCTGGCTGGGTTGGGGTGGGAAGTCTGTCCTACATTGGTATTAATTGGTTGGCTGACTGGAGGGTATATACTGGGGGCTGAGTAGAATCCTGGGAATCCTTGTTGAGACATGACTGGTAAGAGGTAGGTTGATAGATGGAAGTGGTATAGGTATGTAGATGTTGAGTGTTTGTATAAAGAGTGTAGGTATAAAGAGTGTATTAAGGTATGGGTAGTGAATGTGGATATGTATAAGTCCTTTAAAAAGTTTATGAAGATATAAGCTGACTAATGTATGTGTATTTTTATATTGTGTAGTTGTTTGAAGATATGGAGAGAGAGAAGGGAAAGGTGAAGTAGTGATGAAGCTGATAGTAATAGGGTTACTAGGACTAAAGATATCTGAAGAAGTCAAGCCACTGTTGGGACACCACTTGTGGAACTACTCAAGGGACAGAATAGAGCTTGGAAGGGAAATGTATAACTACACTAGTATTAATGTAGGTTATGACAAAGGTGCAGATGTAAGGCTGCCTTCCTGACTAATGCTATGGGGAATGAGTGTAACACTAAGAATAAAATAAAGGTGTGGCTAATTTCTATTTATTCTTAGATGGCTAGTACTGATGAGCTTTGCTACTACACCTGTAAGGTGGGAGGAATGGAAGATGGGGAATGAGTTGTATAAAGTATATATATAAGTATACTGTGGGGCAGGGTTGGTAGCTTATGGAGTCAAAGTGGGTCAAGCAAGAGAGGGGGCAATCTTCTTATATTGAGGTTTAAGCTGGTATGTATATTTATATATTCCTAAGGGTGATGGTAACTCTACTAAATATGTATACTAATCTATGGGATCTGTAATGTTTTGTATATGTAGGGGGTAATTTAGTAAGTCTGGGGGTCCATTTAGTAAGTCAGGGGGTCCATAAGGGAACAAGAGGGAGGAACAGGTGTCCTTATATGTCTGAGAGAGAAGATGAGCCATCAGGCTAGAGAAAGGAAAATATGACAGATGAAGTAGAATAGACAGTGACACATATGAAATGGTCATGACAGTGACAGATGAGTAGTGAAAGGTAGAGTTTATGTATATGATGTGTACGGTTATGTAGTATATAATGTGTACTATGTATTATGTATCTTGGTTGTGAAATATATCTAATTATAATATGTACTTATTATATCTATACCTTGCTTTATACTATAACTTGCTGTATTATTCTGAGTTTGCCTGTAACTCTTGAACTATGAGGAATTTTGGGGTAGTTGTAGTGAGGGACTAGGGTTAAAATGGGGTGTAGAATGTGATTATGAAATAATAATAGTGAATATATGTAAGTTTTAGGATTTATGAGTATTTATTGTAAGTGAATGTGATTATTAGTGGTAAATAGTCTTGGAATTTATGGTAGTGATGTGGAATGGATCACCACATCGTCACGGAGCATTGCATCAATAACCTGATTTTAACAATATGTCTATCAGTACCATCACATTATTTGGAGTTGAAGCTCAATGAAATACCTCTCTTGCCCTGTAGGGCCGCTCTCAGCTTTGATTTGATGTTCCAGCGGATTCCATAACCAGCAATCAGACCATTCACTTTTGTCCCCCCTTTTTGCTTCTGGTAATCCTCGGCACGGCGGTCAAATTCAGCTCTCATGCACTTGATGAGGTAATCTTTCGTACTAAAAAGTCCAGCTACATATCAAAAAAAGCAGAAGGAAAGATTCAGTAATTGATTGCTAGTAAAATAAAAAAAATATAAAATATCCAACTGACCGCTTTGGTTAACTCATTCAAATGATTAGAATAATTTCTATTGCAGATGATTTCTCATTATTTTATTCTTTGAGGTGATTTGATCATAGTCTTTGTATCCAGATTCAATCCCCTCATCATTGTCGTCATCGTCAGTTTCAAGATCTGGCTCATCCCATCAACATCCGTCTCATCTTCCACCCTGTCTTCAACCGATAATTCTACCGATTGCTCTTCTTCGTCCTCTTCAATTATTGGTTCCATTGTGTCGGAAAAGGGAAAATTCCAAGGAATGACTTTTTGAGCTTTGGTGGAGGAGGAGCTTCAAGGCCCAATTCTTTCAATCCAGCATTGACAACGAGCGCCATTTTATGACAAAAGCACTTGATATGCATTGTCTTGTAGTTCCAATCCAAATCGGTGGTTTGGGGAAGGGGCAACGAGTTTGGAGTGCATTGTTTCGGCTATGTGTTGTTATTTGATTCCCGAATCAGTTGTCTGGCAAAGCATGTGTTTATAGGACAAACAATAATAAGTTTTTGGCAGATTACCAGTGATGAATCAAAGGGTGCTTATCTTATTATGTAAATCATGTTTCTTCAATATGTTCACAACAGGTTCAGCCAGCATGCTCCCCTTATGGTGCCAGGCCACTAGCTTGAGAGTCAGATGCAGCACTAGATAGTTCCAATCCTTATCAATAAAGAGACAGAAGCTCCAATAAATCCAAAGCGATTCCTTTTGTTGTCCAAACATTGTGTATCAAGTTAAACTTACTCTCAGAATCCTGTGGAAATGTTGTTTAAAGGGAAATAAGTATTTTTTTTACATGTAATGAATGCAATGGTATCACTCACCTTCAACCGGCATATCATAGCCTCTTGTAAATCCAAGTATACCACTCGTCCAGAAGTTGCAGCCCACTTTTGTTTAAACAATTTGCTCCTGCTGACAATAGGAGAAGGCAGCTCGGAGATAGGGGTCTTCAACACGGTTCCAAGGTAATGATTGCGTAACAGCCAAAGAGTTATTATTTGATTGAGAACCTGATTGTCAAACTTTTCAACAGGGCAAAATGTTTGGTGAGCGATCCAGATTGGGTATTCTGTTTGATTCTTTCCTCTTCAAGTGCTGTCGTGGAAGCTTGCACCAGAAGAGATTGCTTGATGACAATTGGGGCATCATCAGAAATCCTTCCTTTTTGACGGGAACCATCACGATGAGTTCAAAGATTTGAAAAGCTGCTTAAAGACACCCTGACATCCTTCTTGCACCACAAGCAGGTATAAGGCTTTTTTAAACAGTTATATAGTATACATTTGTTTTCAACACTTAGCTATCAAGAATTACACACATCACCTGGACGTCGAGTTGGTTTGGAAAAAAAATCCTTTGGATCATCAAATTCAGGGTTTTTCTTTCGACGTTTGGGTTTTGCCTTTGTGTTTTCGTCATCGGAGTCTTGAGCAAGATCAATCACCTGTGAGCTTGGAAATTCAGAGGTTAATAAGGGATGACTCAGATTATTGTTGTTCTGTTTCTTCCAGGGAGTGGAGTGCTTTGTTTGTCAGTGGAGATTCTGATGTAGGGTCATTTCGTTTTTTGGATTGGACATTTGATATAGTTGGTTGAATTCTTTCCAAAAAAAGTGGTTGCCACCATTGATTGAGTGAATCTGGCAAAGGCTGAATCATTCCTGATCTCCTCATAGGGTTGTTACTCTTGAAGATCTGCGGGTATGGCCTCCAGATTAATCGCTAATGTTTCCATCTTGATGATGCACTTGTGCTGGTTGACTAGACTGAGACTGAGACATTTTATTATTAATTATATGATAGTAAATATAAATTCTGCTCTGAAGATGATCGTAAATAAAATTCTGCTCTGCAATGAGGATTTGAAAAAAAAGTATCTGGTTTTGATTGTGGCTCCACCCAACAGGATCCACGTCACATGCATATTGGTAAGAGGAATCATGTCTCCCTTCGATCCCCTTGGGGAAAACCAAATAATATGTAGGCTTCAATTATTATTCCCTTAAAAAAAC